>CAUYLG010055713.1:0-42500 GCA_963573385.1 Cacajao melanocephalus
ACTTTTACACTGTTGGTGGGAGTGTAAATTAGTTCAACCATTGTGGAAGACAGTGTGGTGATTCCTCAAGGACCTAGAAATAGAAATTCCATTTGACCCAGCAATCCCATTACTGGGTATATATCCAAAGGATTATAAATCGCTCTACTATAAGGACACATGCACACGAATGTTCACTGCAGCACTGTTTACAATAGCAAAGACTTGGAACCAACCCAAATGCCCATTGATGATAGACTGGACAGGGAAAATGTTGCACATATACACCATGGAATACTATGCAGCCATAAAAAAACAATGAGTTCATGTCCTTTGTAGGGACATGGATGAACCTGGAAACCATTATTCTCAGCAAACTGACACAAGAACAGAAAATCAAACACTGCAAGTTCTCACTTATAGGTGAGTATTGAACAATGAGAAGACATGGACACAGGGAGGGGAGCATCACACACTGGGGTTTGTCTGGGGGAAATAGGGGAGGGACAGCGGGGGGTGGGGAGTTGGGGAGAGATAGCGTGGGGAGAAATGCCAGATATAGGTGATGGGGAGGAAGGCAGCAAATCACACTGCCATGTGTGTACCTATGCAACAATCTTGCATGTTCTTCACATGTACCCCAAAACCTAAAATGCAATTTAAAAAAATTGGGTTCTGGGTTTATATCCAATAATTGGAAGCAGGGTCTCAAAGAGATGTTTGCACATGCATGTTCATAGCAGCATTATTCACAATAACCAACAGGCAGGCAACTCATTTGTCCATTGATGGATGAATGGATAAACAAATGTGGTATATACACGCAATGTATATCATTCAGTCTTAAAAAGGAAGGAAATTCTGACATATGTTGCAACTGGATGAACCTTGAAGACTTCATGTTAACCGAAACAGACCAGTCACAAAAGGACAAATACTGTATGATTTATTTATATGAGGTATCTAGAGTGGTCAAATTCATAGAAATAGAAAGAATGTTGATTGCCAGGGGCTGGGGAGAAGGAAAATAGAGGCATTAGTTATTGTTTACTGGATATAGAGGTTCAATTTGCAAGATAAAAAAAATTCTGGGGAGTGAATGCCCAACTAAGTGAATATTCTTAACATGATTGAAATGTAAACCTAGGGCCAGGCGCGGTGGCTCATGCCTGTAATCTCAGCACTTTGGGAGGCCCAGGCGGGCGGATCATGAGGTCAGGAGTTCGAGACCAGCCTGACCAATATGGTGAAACCCACCTCTACTAAAAATACAAACATTAGTCAGGTGTGGTGGTGTGTGCCTGTAATCCCAGCTACTCAGGAGGCTGAGGCAGGAGAATGGCTTGAACAAGGGAGGCAGAGGTTGCAGTGAGCCAAGATGGCACCACTGCACTCCAGCCTGGGCGACAAAGTGAGACTCTGTCTCAAAAAAAAGAAATGTATAGGCCGGGCCTGGTGGCCCAGGCCTGTAATCACAGCACTTTGGAAGGCCGAGGTGGGTGGATCACCTGAGTTCAGTTCAAGACCAGCCTGGCCAACATGGTGAAACTTCATCTCTACTAAAAATACAAAAAATTAGCTGGACATGGTCGTGCACCTGTAATCCCAGCTACTCGGGGAGACTGAGGCACGAGAATCGCTTGAACCCGGGAGGCAGAGGTTGCAGTGGGCCAAGATCACATCACTGCACACTAGCCTCTAGCCTGGGCAACACAGTAAGACTCAGTCTCAAAAAAAGAAAAAAGAAAGAAAGAAAGAAATGTAAACTTAAATAGTTAAGGTGGTAAATGCTATGTGTATTTAACTTCAATTAAAATGTAAAAAAGCCAGGCTTGTTAGCTCACACCTGTAAATCCAGCACTTCGGGAGGCGGAGGTGGGTGGATCCCCTGAAGTCAGGAGTTTGACATCTGGCCAGCCAACCTGGTGAAAACCCTCTCTACTAAAAATACAAAAATTTGCTGGGCATGGTGGCTGGTGCCTGTAATCCCAGCTACTTGGGATGCTAAGGCAGGAGAATCACTTGAACCCGGGAGGTGGAGGTTACAGTGAATCGAGATTGTACCACTGCACTCCAGCCTGGGCGACACAGTGAGACTCTGTCCCAAAAAAAAAAAAAAAAAAGTAAAAGAAGGCTGGGTGTGGTGGCTTACACCAGTAATTTCAGCACTTTGAGAGCCGGAGGCAGGCGGATCACTTGAGGTCAGGAGTTTGAGACCAGCCTGGCCAACATGACGAAACTCTGTCTCTACTAAAATTACAAACAAATTAGCCTGGCATGGTGGCATGCAACTGTAATCCCAGCTGCTAGGGAGGCTGAGGCAGGAGAATTGCTTGAACCCAGGAGGCGGAAGTTGTAGCGAGCCAAGATTGCACCACTGCACTCCAATCTGGGCAACAGCAAGACTCTGTCTTAAATAAATAAATAAAATAAATAAAAGGAATCAGGAAATTTCAAATATAGTCCAATTTCTGAGTTAGCAATGTGAAAATCTGGCAAGGCTGGGCTGGCATTCCCTCTTGGGAAAAATATCCTGGAATGAGTAGTGGCTGCCTCGCCAGAGAGGGCATGAGCTTTCTGCTATTCATTTATGCTGCATACCAGCAACTGTAAGCATTTGCATTTGTAACCTTGGTCCTGGGGTAAGTATTTGCATGTGTAACCTTTGTCCTGAAATTGTCTAAACTTGGAGTCAGACAGCCTAAATATCTGTCAGGTTCCTCCTATTAGCTATACGGCCTTGGTGACAACCTATGGTCACTTAACCTCTGAGAGTCTGTGTCCTCTCCTGTAAAATAATGTGGATAAAATGTTCTCTAACAGGCAAGATGAATAATATGTGTGAAAATACCTTGTAAGCAATAAATTGCTGTTCATACGGAAAGCAAGATAAATAACATTCGTTCCAATCCTGTTGTTTAATGTATGCTGAATTTTTTGTTGATGATAACATTATTTTTTCATTTATTTCAGCTCTTCATTATTTTAATTAGATTTTTAAGGGAACTAGTTTAAAAATTATTTGATTTTAAAAATAAGTAATATATTTCCTTTTAGTTTTTAGTTCAAAAACTCAAAAGTTATAGAATGAAGATTAATCCCCCAATCTTCCTTTATCTTGGAAGTTACAAATTTGTGTTTACATGCAACTACTACATATGTAGTAGAAGTCACATATGTAATTACTACTACGACATGTAATTACTACTACCTATGTAGCAGAATTTACAAATATGTAACTATGTGCACCCCATTTTCTTTGTATGTTTCCAGAGTTTTAATATGCATATTCTGGACCTGGCACAGTGGCTCAGGCCTATAATCCTGGCACTATGGGAGGCTGAGGCGGGTGGATCATGCGAGGTCAGGAGTTCAGGCCAGCCTGGCCAATATATAGCGAAACCTTGTCTCTACTAAAAAAATACAAAATGTGCTGGGTGTGGTTGTGCGCGCCTGTAGTCCCAGCTGCTTGGAAAGCTGAGGCAGGACAATCGCTTGAACCTGGGAGGTGGAAGTTACAGTGAGCTGAGATCGCGCCACTGCACTCCAGCTGGGTGACAGAGCAAGACTCTGTCTCTCAATAAATAAATAAATAAATTTAATTAAATTAAAAAGTGCATATTCTGTTTTTCTTTTTTTGTGGGGGAAGTGATTTTTAATATAAAAGCTTTTTAAAACTTTACTTTTGAAAATAATTTCTGCACTACTGAAAGCAATGTTGCTATTACTATTGTCATTATTTTAGGAGATGAAAACCTCTCATGATTATTCAGCTGGATTACAATTACTGTTACTTGGCAGGCTACGTTCTTTACCTTTTTATCCTGTCATGCAAAATACCTAACTTATCAGCATTAACTGTGTTCATCTTTTCTTTCTCTTCTCTTTCTTTCTCCTTCCTCCTTTTCCTCCTCTTCTCCTTCTTCCAACTTCTTCTCCTTCTCCTTCTCCTCCTCCTCCTCCTCCTTCTTTTTGGACAGGATCTCATTATTTGCCCAGGAGACTGGAGTGCACTGACTATCCACAGGCACAATCATAATTCGCTACAGCTTCCCAAGAAGCTGGGACTACAAGTGCATGCTGCCATGCCTAGCTTTAATGTGCTCTTTAATATAACCTGGTTAGTACTGAATTTTATCTCATTCAGTAGAACTTGAAGAACAAAGTTTATAAAAGAAGTACACTGATATTTACTAGCTGGGCACAGTGGCTCACACCTGTAATCCCAGCACTTTGGGAGATCAAGCTGGGAGGACCGCTTGAGGCCAGGAGTTCAAGACCAGCCTGGACAACATAGAGAGATCCCATCTCTACAAAATATTTTAAAAATTAGCCTGGTGTGGTGGCACATGCCTGTAGTCCTAGCTACTTAGGATGCTGAGGTGGGAGGATCCCTTTAGCCCAAGAGTTTTAGGTTATAGTGAGCCATGATCACACCACCATACTCCAGCCTGGGCAGCAGAACAAGACCCTGTGTCTAACATAAATAAATAAATAAATAAATAAATAATCAATCAATCAATCAATCAATTGATATTTAGCTTGCTTTGCAGGAAAAAAAACCAATAATTATGATATTTCTAAAGAATGCATTTCCCAGGAACTAAATACTAGATGGAGCACTGACTTCTAGAGTTGAATTTGCCCCAGGATGCATGATTTCTTTTTGACTCCCCCAGTTATTTACTTCCTGACTTTTCTCCACTGTCTCAGCCTGATCTCCATGGTTTGTGTCAGCTTGGAGGGAGAGGTTTTTGAGGCCATGTCATTTATTTGACCTTTCCAATGTATTTGGTCATGGTTTACTATTTTTGATGTGCATTAGTGATTCTCATCTTTTAAAAAAAGATTTCTTGGGCCACATTCCTCTCCAATAACACCCTATTTCTCTGATTTTTCCCAAGTGAAACTTCTTGAAAGAATAGTCCATATTCACTGTTTCTATTTATCTCTTACCTCTTTAGACCACTCCAATCATGATTGTGTTTAAACTAATCCACTGAAATGAGTCTAGTCCAGATCACTAAAAGCCTTTCAATCTTACCATCAATTCTTGATGTTATCTTACTTGTCCTCTCAGTGACATCTGAAAAATTAGTAATTGGGCCTCTTTCAAAACAGGTCTTTATTTCGTTACTGAGACCACACATTCTCCTGACTTTCCTGCTAAATGGCTGATTCTCTTTCTCTTCCTGAGTTATAAACGTTGGGGTGCCTCAGGGCTCATTTCAATATACATGCTCTGGGTAACTCTATCAAGTCTATGGCTTATACTGATGACTCCTATATTTCTATCTCCAGCCCTGTTAACACTCCTAAGCTTCAGATTTGAATATCTAACTGCTATTTGACATTTCCACTTGGATGTCTAGAGGAATCTAAAATTTATCATGTCCAAGACATCTTTCATCCTTCTCTGCCCACTCTCTCACATCTGTTCTCCTCTTCTCCATTTCAAATAATGGTCAACAGCATGAACCTATCTATTCAGGCTAAAAAGCTAAGAATCATCCCCAAATCATCTTTTTCTTTCACTGTCAGCACCCAATTCATTAGCAGCAATCATATTGGCTACACCTCCAAAATATATGTAACCTGAATCCAACTAATTTTTACTATCTCCAATGCCAATGCTCTAGGCTAAGTCATTGTTATCTCTCACCAGGACTGCCACAAAGCCTCTTAACTTATATCCACCCTTGCTCCTTTATGGCTCATTCTGCAATGCACATGGTATCCAGAGGGTTCACATCATTTTTTTTAAAGACTTCAATGGCTTTCCATCATACACAAAATAAAATTACAAATCCTTACCATGGATTCCAAGGATCTTTATAATTTGTCTTTTTCTACTTCTCTGACTTCATCTTCTGCCCCTCTCTCACTTGGTTCTAGTAACATTGGCACTTTGCTCTTCTTGGACACTTCAGGTTTGTTCCTGCCAAGGGGTTTTACACTTGCTGCTCCCTTTGACTAGAATGCTCCGACCCAGACATTTGCACAGATGGCTCTCAATCACGAGGTCATGATTTAAGTTTCAGCTCAAATGTCGCCTCCTAGCCAGGTGTGACAGCTCACACCTGTAATCGCAGAACTTTGGGAGGCAGAGATGGGAAGATCACTTGAGCCCAGGAGTTTGAGGCTGCAGTGAGCTATGATGGTGACACTACAGTCCAGGCTGGATGACAGAGCAAGACCCTGTCTCACTCTTGTTTTCTTTTTTTTTTTTGAGACAGAGTTTTACTTTGTCACCCAGGCTGGAGTGCAGTGGCGTGATCTTGGCTCACTACAACCTCTGCCTTCTGGGTTCAAGCAATTGTCCTGCTTCAGCCTCCAAAGTAGCTGGGATTACAGGTAAGTTTTATATTTTTAGTAGAGACAGGGTTTCACCATGTTGGCAAGGCTGGTCTCGAACTCCTGACCTTAAGAGATCCACCTGCCTCGGCCTCCCAAAGTGCTGGGATTAGAGGTGTGAGCTGCAGTGTCCAGCCAAGACCCTGTCTCAAAAAGAAAAGAAAAAGAAAAAATTACATCCTTGGAAAATATTCGCTGACTACCACATCTAAAGTAGCCCCACCACGGTTATTTTTTTATCCCATTTATTTTACTTTCTACTTAACATTTGCTGAATGGATTTACCTAAATGTCCAATGTGGTTTAAAACATATTTGAATCTAATGATTAGAATTCTGTTTGTCAATAATCTCTTTGGAAAAAAACACTGAATCTTTCCTGTGGCTGCCCTTTCCCTCTGAGTTTCTAAAATAGAGTCTACATCTGTGAGGCATTATGATGTTGGGAAAGCCTGAGACCTTGTATCTATTTGGAGTCCCTGACTTCTCAGGATGCTCTATAACCTGTTGATAAGAGAGTGGAATGTTTTGTAGCCTGGCCTGCTAAGTTTGCTCAGAGCCTGAAGGCGAACCACAGCTCTTCCTGAGGTCTGGCTGTTACTACTTTTTGTTCCTGGCCCAGTGTAATTTACAGAGCTACTTCCTCCTATACTTGCCAGCCAGTGTTCTTGGCTACTTTCCTTATTCTTCCACAGGGTATGTGGGAACTTCTGGATATATTCTATCACAGTAGCTAAGGACCACTCACTTGCAGAGCTCCTTCCAAAACCCTATACCTAATTTTGTATATGTAATTCTGTGTTCTTTTTCTTAAAAAAAAAAAAACAACAACCCCTCCCTCACCCCTAATCATATAAGCCTTAAGAGCTGTAAAACCTGGATTCACCTCTGGCTGAGAGATACTCTGAGGAGCTAAATGCAGGCCTTCTTTCTTTTCCCAATTACACCTGGGCATGACTTTCATATGTGGCTGTCTGCTTGTTGGTATGGGCATAGTCTGGAAGTCATATCTACTTGGAATCTCAAACAGGAGCAGAACAAGAATCCTTTCTGCTTTGAAGAGTTGGAATGAGAAGACAGGGGCACCTGTTTCTCAACTGATGCCTCTCTTACTTCTCTCTTTGTTCTTCTCTCTACCCTTTCATTAAGAGTCAGGCTTTTCTTTTATTTCCCTATACACAGCCTCATGGCTTAGCTGTCCTGGATGGAAGGACGTTTGGATAGAAGGCATTTCCTCTGGAGTATGGAAGAACTCTATGAAATTATGATGTGCTGAATTTCATAGATTAAATGGAACTAGGGAAATTTAGCAAATTCCTTTTCTCTCCATTCTGTTCTCTCCTGATTGGGAAAATAAGTCTCAAAGCTACATTTCAAGGAAGAGTCTATGATGGAAGATGACTTAAGAAAGTTAAATCAATTTGATATTTGCAAGATATTACCCCCATTATATTCTAGTTTTTTTTTGAGATAAGTCAGAACACTGAACTTGTAGGTGAAATATCCCATTTAAAATGTTGATATATGATTTAATTTTTTTTAAAAAGGTAGCAATACTCATATGGTGCTAGTAACCAACAGTGTTCTAGGAGATTTAGAGACAGTAACTAATTAAATCCTCTTGGTATCCCATTTTACAGATAAGGAAAGTGAGGCACAGGGCAATTACCTTGACCAAGATCATATAGCTATACACAATACAAATCAAATGCATTTCTATGGGACAAATTTGGTCACAAGGCCACCAATTTACAACGTCTAGTTTATGATATTTCAAATAAGTCAGAAAGAACAAGCCTTTGAATTCTGACTTGGCCTCTGTACTGAATGATCTTAGACCAGTTGCTTAAGCTCTGTGATCCCTTTTCTAAAATTATGATTCACTTTGTACTGCTCACTAGATGGTTTTCTCTTTTCTCATTCCTCCATATGGATGATCACACTGAACATTCATGTTATGCTTGTATATTACCTGAAGTGCACAAATCCCTCTTATTATTCAAGACCTAACACATTGCTAACATCTCCCAAAACTGTATAGGACAGAGCCCTGAGGATCAAGATGTCTGTTCCAGTGTTGATACTGATGCGCATCCTGTGTGTGATCTCAAGCAAATCATATCTTCTCTAAGCCTCCGAGGCTCCATCTTGAAAATGTGGAGTTGGACTAAACTAATGGCTCTAAACTGTAATCTGAGAAACTCAACATTTCTCTAATGATGGGAAGGGGCACGAAAGGAGAGAGAGTGCAAGGGTGAGGTGGGGTGAATAGACCAGTGGGTTCCCCACTTACACTCCCAACTTAGCAGCTCCATTTTAAAGCATCAGATTTTATTACAAGGGAGTATTCCACTGCCAATAAAACAGGTGGAAACCACTAGAAGTTTTATGTAGCCACATTCCCTGGAACTATCTTTTCTTGGCTCCTCTTTTCTTTCTTGTCCTGGACATGGAACTAAAGCAAACATGTTTTTAAAATTCTGGCTGAAATGAACATATTTCTTTGTCCTTCTTTCTTCTCTCCTACCCAGGAGTGAAATTAAAGACAGCACTAAAGGCGTAAGCAAGGCCAGCATGGAAACTTCCAGCAATTTCACAAATAGTTTTCAGCAAAATATTATAGATTAGAAAACTTCTGTTTCAGAAGAGCTACCAAGTGATAAATAAAAAAGAAGTTACATCTCATTATCCTGTGACTTCAGGAGCTGCTCATTCCCACTTGAATACGTCTTGTCATGGGGAAATGACCTTCAGGGAGCAACTTCTTTATATTTCTTACCATATGTCTCCCCACTGTCCCTGAGCTATCATTATAAGCTTCATTTTTTTCTCCACCCAAAGCTTATGGGAACTAGAATGAACAGAAGAGGAATGAATCAAGCCCTCATTCTCTTCAGCCATTTTCAGCTTAGGACCCAGCTTAGGTTTTGGAACAAGATAGACTCTTCCTGGTTTCCTGCTTAGAAATAAGATGATTATCCTTTAAGGCAGATTGTCAAGCTCCTTCAATAGAGGTGAATGAGGACACACATCATCTGCAAATCATTACAACTTCACTAGACAATTACGATATTCTCCAAATACCATGAAACTTCAATTTTTAATCTTCTAGGGATACCAAATTAAATCAAATTTATCTCTTGCCTGAAGACAGCCTGGAGGACTGTGACTCAAATCTTGATTCTAGCTCCACACCAGCTGTTAGTTACATTGGAACGAATTACTTCCCATGACCAGGCTGCAATTTTATCATTGGGAGCACTGGAGTAAATGGCTCCCTAAGATCCTTCCCCATTTTGATGTTCTAGGAAGAAATTACTATTGAAGAAATTATTTCCAGTTATTGGTTGTCTTCAAAATCACCAAAAGCTTTGATTTTAAGGTGAGGTTATAGGAGTTGGCCCTTGATATTCTATGTCTTGTGCTTCAGGAAAGGGGGTCGAAAGGGAGGAAAGTTGGTTTTCCTTGAGATGACTGTCTTGTTCCCTCATTGGTTTGGGATTCTTCATGTTCAGAGGTCCACTGAGAACTTCAGCTTACCATCACTTTCCCTTTTCAATGGTACCATTGTAGTCAGGTGTAACATGGTGACGTGGACCCCTCATTGACATTGCACCCAATTCTCCAGATTATCTTTCCACTGATTTCTTTCATTCCTCCTTCATCACTGCGTCATGGTCCCTTTAAGGGAGCGGCCATAGTTGAGTGGTGGGAGCAGCTGCTGGCAGCAAAGAGACTTGCAGGATTTGGCCTACCCAGGGCCACTTACCGCGCACGCTCAGGACCGGGGGCTTGGTGGGAAAGGAAGGAGGGACTTAGGGTGCGCCTGCGCATCAGGGGCGCGCGCAAGGGGCTGGTTTGGTGATCCCTTTAAGAAACCGCAGGCGGAGGAATTTCTCTGAGAGAAAATAATCCTACTCACGGGCCCCTTGGAGGCCATTAACCCCCCGAGTCCCGGCCCCCCCACGTCGCCGGGCAGGTCCTCCCGCCCACGCGCGGACCCGTGGGATCTCAGAAGCGGCGGCCCGGCGCCCGGCATCCGCCCCCTCCCCACTCTCGGCGCAAGGCCCGGCCGGGTCTGGGGAAGCTGCCGCGAGGCGGCCGTGCCTGCAGTGTGGGCGGGGGCCGGGGGCCCAAGAGGTACCGCCGCCACCGCGCGGGGAGCCGCAGCGGTTCCGAGCGGGGCCCAACATGGCGGAGAGAGAGGTGGAGTCCGGCCCCCGAAAGAGGGTAGGTGAGGTGAGGCAGAACTCGGCGGCTGGGGGCGGGGCGCGGCCCGGGGCCGGGAATGGGCCATGCTCAGGCTCATGGAGGGGTCGCCGAGGCCCGGTTGGGACAAGGTTGCGGGCAGGTCTGAGGCAGCCTTGGGTCCGGAGCGCGCTAGCGAGCGGTCCCTCGGCAGGTGGGACAAAGATTTGCTGCTGGGTGGGGGGGAGGAAAGGGGGCCGTTGTTTGCCTTCCTCCCCCCACCTTCCCCGGCTCTGGGGTGGGATATCTGGGCCCGGGGTGGGGAGGTGTCAGATTCTTAAGTGCATCTTTAGTACATCGGAGTCTGGAAGTTTAACTGGGGAGAGGTCAGGTGGGGGCGGTGGTGGCGGGAATAAGTCGTGGAGGGGTCTCAGGAGAAATAACCGGAGGGTTCTTAAGTAACATTTTCCTGCGAAATTCATTTTCCTGCCTCCTTTCCCCTCCCCCCCCATAGCCGTTATCTAGACCAAAGTGGGGTGGTGGTCTTACCTGTGAAGAAGTGGGATCGTTGGCATGTCCTGATTTTAGGAGAAAGATTTTGGCTGCTATGAATGTCATGTTGTAGACTAGCCTCTTAACTCGCGATTAGGGACATGGAAGAGTATGACAAGTTTTGTCATAACAGGGATGTACCCAGTCAACCTGCAGAGGTGAAGCCAATTCTGCATAGGAGTTGTTTGAATGCTTTTTAAAGTTTGTCTTGAAACTTTTCCTATTTAATTCTGAGTGGTTTTTTTCAGATGGCGAACAATACTGTACTATCGATTGAGCAATATCCCTCAGACTTTTCTTTTACTTCCTCCCCCCTTAGCATGATAAGAAGTAAGTTTCCTTTTAGGAGTCTTCCTTTTGGGAATGGTTTCAAAAACGATCGATTAGCGAAAGGGTAAAAAATTAATACTTTATGAAGAATGCCCTTTCAGCTTAGCATAAGATTAGTAATCTCATAATGATGCTACAGCTGAGGTTTTGAGTGCTTACTATGTGCCTGGCACTGAGCTAAGAGCTTTTTTGAAGAATTCAACTTCATAGTAACTTCACGTAGAACCTATTTGCCGATGAGGAAATTTAGGCGTTGAGAGCTCAAGTAAATTACTTGGATCACACAGCTAGTTGCAAGGTTGAGCTAGGATTTGAATCCAGGTTTGTCCCAACTACAGTGTCTGTGTTGGATGCCACAGAGGAGTTACTTTAATTTATGTTCCTATGTTTCTCTCCTTAAAAGCTCAACTTGCAAATGATCAAAGAAGTGTCAAGTATTATTTTTTCCAACAATTTATTAGGAAAATATTTTGAACTATCAGGCAAAATTATAAAACTTACAGGGAACAGCCATACACCCAACTGCCTAGGTTCTACTGTTAACATTGCATTCCTGCTGAGCGCGGTGGGCCGTAATCCCAGCACTTTGGGAGGCCGAGGCAGGAGGATCACTTGAGGCCAGAAGTTCAAGACCAGCCTGGTCAACATGGTGAAACCCCATCTCTACTAAAAATACAAAAAATTAACGAGGCATGGTGATGGGCACCTGTAATCCCGGCTATTTGGGGGGCTGAGGCAGAAGATTGTTTGAACCCGGGAGGCGGTGGTTGCGCTGAGCCGAGATCAGGCCACCGCACTCCAGCGTAGGCAACAGAGTGATAACACTGTCTCGAAAAACCCCCCAAAACAAAAAACCTTACATTCTACTTGTTTTATTATGTATTTATCGTTCTGCCCCTCTTTCTGTTTTAATCAGTCATGTTATTTTAATGTATTTCATTGTGGTGTTTTGAACAATAAATTTTTACTGTTAAGTTTACAAAATGTTGGATTCACCTCGTGCAATAATTAGTCATAGAGCAAGTTAAGTTGTATGATGGTATGTCCAAATAGTTTTCTTCCTTTCTTTCTTTCTTTTTTGAGGCGAAGTTTTGCTCTTGTTGCCCAGACTGGAGTGCAGTGGTGGGATCTCGGCTCACCATAGCCTCCGCCCGATTCTCCTGCCTCAGCCTCCTGAGTAGCTGGGATTACAAGCAGCACCACTACACTCGGCTAATTTTTGTATTTTTAGTAGAGATGGGGTTTCTTCATGTTGGTCAGGCTGGTCTTGAACTGCTGACCTCAGGTGATCCACCCGCCTCGGCCTCCCAAAGTGCTGGGATTACAGACGGGAGCTACCTTGCCCAGTCCAAATAGTTTTATAAGTATAAATATTGGGTATGGAATGCATGTGTTTTGAAATTGTAAAATTTTCAAGTTGTGTTCAGTTTTGAACTGGATCCTTATTGTGCTTGGATGAAGGCATATGGCGTATAGTCCACCAATGAAAATATAGGATAAATTACTTAAGATATATAATGTTAATTCAGGGAGATTTCTGCATCCAGTTGCTGTGAATGTTGTCATTTACCTTCTGTACTAGGATGTTCTAGGATATTCTAGAAAACATCTATGCACTTTGACAACAAATTCTGCTAGATTTTAAATATATTCTATCTCTTGTACACTTAAAAGATGTTACCGGTCTTGTGAATCTTCTGCTAAAGGAATACTGGAAAAGAAAAAAAAAGATGTCATACTGGTAGTAGTCAAAACTTTGTTATTATTATGTTTGAGATGGAGTATTGCTCAGTTGCTGGGGCTGGAGTGCAGTGGCGCAATCTCAGCTCACTGCAACCTCCACCTCCTGGGTTCAATTGATTATCCTGCCTCAGCCTCCTGAGTAGCTGGGATTACAGGCACGCACCACACGCCTGGCTAATTTTTGTATTTTTAGTAGCGACAGGGTTTCACCATGTTGTTGGCCAGGCTGATCTTGAACTCCTGACCTCAGCTGATCCGCCCACCTTGGCCTCCCAAAGTGCTGAGATTACAAGTGTGAGCTACTGGGCCCAGCCGAAAACTTTATTATTTTTAACAGCCTATAACATACGTAGCACTTGTACAGGTTTCCCAATTATTTTGCCAGTTTCATCACAGAGGAAGGTTACATTCATTAATTTTTGGATCCATTACCCTGTCATGGTGGCACATGCTTGTAGTCCTCCTTTCTATTCAGAGGTTGAGGTGGGAGCATCGCTTGAGCCTAGGAGTTGAAGGTTGCAGTGAGCTATGATACTGCCACTGCACTCCAGCCTGGGTGACAGAGGGAGACCCCCTCTCTAGAAAAAGTAAAAATAATACATAAATAATATTTTTTCATCCATAATTCATTTTGTTTTTGATATTTTGTTAGAATGTTCAGTATGATTGTCTTAGATGGTATAAATACTTTTTTCCACTTTTTCTTTGGTATGTGCCAGATTACACATGGATTCCGTTTGTATGCTCCAAGCAGATAAATGGGGACTATGCAGTACCATGTTTTTGGAAATTGACTGTTTGCCTTGAGGGAGTTAAGACAAACTGTCCACATAAACCTAGCTGTAACTTTAGGCTATTTAATCTGAAATTGGATTGATGGCATGGTATTGTACTTAATGATGCTTTTGCTTTTGACCTTTGTAATCATGTCACAAAACAGTATTAAGCACCCCTACTATTTGTAAAGCTATATGTTAGACATTGTGCTCTGTTACTTGGGGTCATTTAGGATAATATATGCTGGCTTTCCTGTAAATTGTAAACTCCTTTAACGTATCCATTTCATTGCTCTTTGCTTCTCATCATCTTGTGACCTCTACACAATAGGAACTTTAACTTAGTGATTTTTTTTCTAGTAAGAAAAGCTTACCTGCTATGGCAGAGGCTCTATGGGTTGGGTACTAAGTTCTTTGCTTTGTAATTTTGAAGGGTTCTGTAAATCTTTCATACTGTTCTTTACTCCCCAAAGTTGTCTCCTATGGATGCAGATTTAGGACTCTTTTGATTGTTCTGGATTACGGTTAGAGGGACAGGTGACTGCATTTTAAGACCATTGGGTTATCAACCTTAAATTCTAGATAGCTCTGCCTGATGTCTTGTTTTTATATTTGTGGGCAGTTGAAACAATTGTATTTAGAATATTCTAGAATGCTAGTCTCTCAATTTGTGAACATGGGGGAGCTGAGTATGTGGGTGGATCAGCACTGTATTTGTCTATCATCTCTGGTATAGAGAGGACTAAGTTCGTATCCTAGTGACCATACGTAAAGGCGTTATAGCAAGTGTCACATCCACACAAATAACATGCAAACACACTTTAAAGTCGGCATATTATTTAATAATTTTTTTTAAGATGATACAATTTTTGTTTTCTCAAATAGTTTTAAGGATTAATTAGGTAGTCTTATTATAAATGATTGAATTATTTATGCATGGCTATTATAATAACCAGTGTGTTATGAAGTATGAGGTCTAACTAAATCTGGTGGCCATATTTTGTTGTAAAATCCTTGTCTTTTCAAAGTTTACATACAAAATAGTAACTTTTATAAATGTAAATATTGCCCCGTCTAGTAAGTTGTATTCATTCTCATACTTAAAACTCTCTGTATGTGAAATTTGAGGTGTCTCTATCTGGTATGCTTAAAAAAGAGAATATGTATAAGTAGTATGCTTCCATTTTAATGAAAAACAAAACAACCTTTCTCGCCTCCCCACATATGTGTCTATATATGCTTGTATATGTATGAACTTAGAGAAAATTGTGGAGGACACAGGTCAGGATGTTATCATTGATTACCTTCAGGGGGTAGGGAGGAGAAAGGAAAGAGAATATAATGGTGAAAATTTCATAAAGTGGAAAAAGTATTCATGGTATAATGCTTAGTGAAAATGTAGACTATAAAATGTTATCTATTAATATAATATAAATGTGTGAAAATTGATCATGACTATAGACAGTGGAAAGTATGAACAAATGAAACCATTGACTTCATGATGTGATGGGATTATGGAGAAGTTTTGTTTTGAATTTGTTATTTTAATATTTTATAATAAAATAATTACAAAAGATGGATCCCTCTTAATTCCTTAATGAACTTTTTCTCTTTTCTGTCTTTTTGCTAAATGTATTACCTAAAAACATGGCAGTACATATCATTAAAATATTTGCAGTTTGTATGTATGCAATGTAAATAATTTGTTTTAAGAATGTATTTGTTTAGAGACCATTTGAAGGGGCCGCTCACAGTGATTCTGCGTTGTTTTCACACTGCTTCTCATCTTGTGACACACAGAGGCATCTGCAAATAATAATACTTGTGGCTGGGTACAGTGGCTGATTCTTGTAATCCTAGCACTTTGGGAGGCCGAGGCAGGAGGATGGTATGAGGCCAAGAGTTTGAGACCACCCTGGGCAAAATAGCAAGACCCCATCTCTACAATAAATTAAATTACCTTAGGTGCAGTAGCGTCTGCTTGTAATCTTAGCTACTTATGAGGCTGAGGTGGGAGGACTGCTTGAGCCTAGGAGTTCGAGGTTGCATTGAACTGTGATTGTGCCACTGTACTCCAGCCTGGGTGACAGAGCAAGAGAGACCATTTCTTAAAAATAAATTAATAAATAAAAATAAAGAAGAGGCCATTCTAATATTGAGAATGATTCTGAGTTGTTTTCACACAGTGTTTCTTCCCATCTTGTAATAAGCAGAGGCATCTGTAAGTAATACTTGGTATTTATAAATTCTTAAGTGTCAGTCATTTTTTAAAGTATTTTACATGTGTTATAGTTTTCAACCACAATTATTGTCCCATTTTATAAATGAGGAAACTAAGACACAGAGAGATTTGCTGGAGATACTGTGTAATTGGCTAAACCAGCATCAAGTATCACTTGAACCAATGGTTCTGTTTGATCGTATAAGTTTGAACTTTTCTTTATCCAGAAATATTGTGGTTAGTGTTCATATTCTCATTTGTAAGAAAAAAAAAAAGCACAGAATTCTTTATCTGGAAAGTGTGGATGTTAGAATAATTGGAATTACATTCAAATAAAGTTGATGTAAATTACTTCTCAGGAATCATTAAGTTAACTTGTTCCCTAAGAAATACATTTGTGTTGAGATCATCTTAAAATACTTATTCGCAGCTCACATTTATTATTTATTATTATTTATTTTTTTGAGATAGAGTTTCACTCTTGTTTCCCAGGCTGGCACAATCTCAGTGTACTACAACCTCTCCATCCCGGGTTCAAGCGATTCTCCTGCTTCAGTCTCCCAAGTAGCTGGGATTACAGGCA
This sequence comes from Cacajao melanocephalus, assembly GCA_963573385.1. Lineage (NCBI taxonomy): Eukaryota > Metazoa > Chordata > Mammalia > Primates > Pitheciidae > Cacajao > Cacajao melanocephalus. The sequence continues at coordinate 16,726 of CAUYLG010055713.1, forward strand.
TGCATTACCATGCCTGGCTAATTTTGTATTTTTAGTAGAGACGGTTTCTCCGTGTTGGTCAGGTTGGTCTCGAGCTCTCGACATCAGGTGATCCACCTGCCTCAGCCTCTCAAAATACTGGGATTATAGGCGTGAGCCACTGTGCCTGGCTGGTCACATTTATTTTTTAGAAAATATGCATTAAATATTTTGAAGCTGTGATTTATTTTAAATATTGTGTTTGTACTTTTTTTTTTTGGAGACAGAGTCTTGCTCTGTTTTCTAGGCTGGAGTGCAGTGGCGCGATCTCTGTTCACTGTAACCTCTACCTCCTGGGTTCAAGGAATTCTCCTGCCTCAGCGTCCTGAGTAGCAAGGATTACAGGCATGTGCCACTATGCCCGGCTAATTTTTGTATTTTTAGTAGAGACAGCTTTTTAGCATGTTGACCAGACTGGTCTCGAACTCCTGACCTCATGATCTGCCTGCCTTGGCCTCCCAGAGTGCTGGGATTATAGGCATAAGCCACTATGCGTGGCCGGAAGGATTTTCTTACTAAAGAATATGAGTAGATAAATAAAAAATTGCAATTTCTATGGATACTTAAGAGGTATTTTTGAATTGTGTATTAGGAGAACAACCACTATTTAAAGAAGATTGATATTTCCTTTAAAAATTCTGATTATTTTACTGTGAACTAACTGTATGTAGTTACTTTAGTGAAGGAGAAAGGCAGGTATTATGTAAGTGTTCTTTATTCAACTCAACAAAATTGCTAATACTTGACCATTTGACTTTAAAAAAATGACATTTTTATGTGGCTGACTCAATCCATTAGTAAGAGCATGGGTTCTTCAAAGTCAGTTCATCATATAATCTCTGAGATTTAGCAATTTTGTGATAGTAATAGTTCTTATCCAACCTTCTCATACCTATAGTCACTTTATTATACTTAGGAAGTATTGATATTGTTATTTTAATTTCATTCATGTAATCTTTCTGGCCTCCTAGAAGCTAGCTGCCTTTGACCAAAGATAGTACTTTTTTTTTTTTGGTCTAGCCAGCATATTGTTTACCCATCACTGTAAGTTCTTTGAGGTCAAGAATCATATGTGTTTATCTTTCTTTACACTTCCCAATATGTCTTACAAATGTGTTTTAATACTGACATGCATATTATACATTTATAAGCAAAAAATTAATTTACCGTTTCTGTCTCATGTAACTACTCACTTCTGTCTCTCCCTCCCTTCTTCCCTTTCTTCCCTCCTTTCCTTTCCTTTCTTTTCCTTTCCTTTATTAAAATAAATTTGAAATAAATAACAGGTATCACATCATTTAATCTATAAATACTTCCGTGTGTATTTCTAACAGATAAGAATTTTTAACAAGCACAACCACAATACTGATAAACCTAACGAAAGAGTTCCTTAATCCAGTCTGTGTTCAGACTTCTCTTATTCTTTAAGTATCTTTTTACACTTGATTTGTTTAAATTATCCAACTAAGAGTTACACATTTCATTTGGTTTATATGTTTCTTAAGTTTTTCTTAACCTTAATCATCCCCTTTCTTTTTTTCTTTTTTTTTTTTGAGATGGAGTTTTGCTCCTGTTGCCCAGGCTGGAGTGCAGTGGTGCAATCTTGGCTCACTGCAACCTCTGTCTGCTGGGTTCAAGCGATTCTCTTGCTTCAGTCTCCCGAGTAGCTGGGATTATAGGCATATACTACCAGGCTTGGCTAATTTTGTATTTTTAGTGGAGATGGGGTTTCACTGTGTCGGCCAGGCTGGTCTCAAACTCCTGACTTCAAGTGATCCACCTGCTTCAGCCTCCCAGAGTGTTGAGATTACAGACATGAGCCATTGCACCCGGCCAATAATCCCCTTTCTTAACCTGTACCGCCTGTGCTCCTTTCCCATGCTATTTACTTGTTGAAAAAACTTGGTTATTGTTCAAGGAGAATTTTCTGCATTTTGGATTTGGCTGATTGAATCCTTGTTAACAGTATTTAACATGTTCCTTTACCCCTCATATTTCTCAAAAATTAGTAGTTAAATACAGAGCAGTGGTTCTGAAGTTTGGCTGAAACTGTAGGATTATCGGGAGAGCTTTGAGTTATCCTGATCCCCAAGCCACATGTCAGATCAATTAATTAGAGCCCATGAAGTAAAATGTCATCATCAATTTTTAAAAAAATTTACCAAGTGATTTCAGTCTGTAGCCAAGATTGAGAGCCCGAGTTGGTAGAGCTTGATGAGTTTAGGTTCAGTTTATTTGGCAAGAAATATTTATAAGGCGTGATAATATAATTTATTTGCAGTCAGACAATTTTGAGAATGAAAGGGGGTGCTATTAATGATTACACAGTAGGAATAGTTTAAACTGGAATTGTCCTGGACAAATTAAGATGTGTAGTCACCCCATTAGATGGGGCTGTGAATTCTTATTGGATCATTCTAGGAGGTAACCTGAGTGGTAGTTCCACTTTTAGTGATACTAAATGAATCATTTGGTTTAGGTTCTGTCAGTGGGATCCAAACATAACTTATCACTTAATGGATTTATCAGCCAATGATAATTGTTGCCTATATCCATTATTTCATTAGAAGAGTGATTTTTTTGGTCATCTCTTTTGTATTTATTAACTGGAATTCTTTCGTAAAGAATTCCCTCATCAGTTATTTAGTTACCTCGTAATATCATTTGTACAGAAAAAGCAGGGCAAATGCTTATTTTTTCAAACCCTTTATCAATAATTTTCAGAAAAATGAATTGATGCTCACCCTCACAACTCCCAAAGGTAAGGTTTGGGAGGGAATATTATGAACTGAGGACTTTAATATATGTGATACATTGTAATTTATCATAGTCATTACTTTTGGTGTACAATTTGTTGTATCTTTGATGATTGGTGGACTCTATCGTTTTCCTAAGGCTGCCAAAAAAATTACTACATACTTGGTAGCTTAAAACGTCTCACAGTTCTGGAGGCTAGAAGTCCAAAATCCAGGCTCTAGGGAAGAATCTTTGCTTGTTTCTTCCATCTTCTGGTGACTTGATAGGTATTCCTTGACTTGTGGCAGGAAAACTCCTGTCTTTGCCTTCGTCTTCCCATGGCTCTCTTTCTGCATCTTCTTTTCTGTCTCTTAGGGTCTATCTTATTCCTGGGTGTTCTCATCTCAAGATCCTTACCTTAATTACCTCCACAAAGACCTAGTCTGCTCACATACTGTGGTTCTGTGTGGACATAACTTTTGGGGGCCACAGTCTAACCCACTACAGTTCATTTTTTGACCCCTAAAACTTTATTTACATCCCATATGCAAAATAAATTCACCTCATCTGAGCATTCTCAAAAGTCTCGACCTATTACAGCATGAATTCTAAGTCCAAAGTCTCTAAATCTTATAACCTCAAAAAGTTTCACATCTCATTGTCTAAATCATCTAAATTAGGTAAGAGTATGGACTTGGCATGATTCATTTGGGACAAAATTCTCCATCTGTGGACCTGTGAAACTAGAAAACAAGCTTCCAAAATACAATGATGAGAAGATGAGACACTTTTAAGATAGGCATTCCCATCCAAAAGGAAGAAAATGGGAAAAATAAAGGATCTCTGGTTCCAAGCAAGTTAAAACCCAGCAGGACAAATTTCTCTAGGTTTCAAGGCCTGATAGTAATCCTCTGTGGCTTGATCCTCTGCCTTCTGCGCCCATGGAGGCTCTGTCTGCAGTTGGTGTGGGCCTGTTTCTTGTGCCCCCACCCACCATGCTGCTTGCTTGCCTTCAGTCATTTTTACTTTTCCCTGAAGGAGTGCACATGTTTGTAGTTGAGTAGCTGTATTAGCCCATTTCTTGCCTATAAAATCTCAGAAGTTAGATACTTTAAAAAATTTTGTCCCATCTCTGTTCTTTTAGTACAGGCTTACAGCATTTTTGTTGGTATGATATTCTTTAAAACCTTGTCAGTCTCCTTATATGTCAAGAGGATCCATATCATTAGACGAGGGTTCTTCATAGCTCCTTACTAATAACCTCATCTCCATTCTTGGTTTCTGTCGAGATGGATGATTGCATCCATGAGTCACACTGCTAATAAATAACAGCATATTGTTATCCAGCCATGTTTCCTGGTCTCTAAAACACATTTTTCTAATAATGAGTTTCATAATTTTCTGTGTCCTTTGTAATCTGAATAATCTGAGAACCTCTCAATTATTGTTTCCTTTTGCTCAAAGTTTCTTCTTCAATTTATCTCTTTCCTCTTGTATTTTACTGTAACTACCAAGGAGGAACCAAGCTGTGCCTTCAACACTTTGCTTGGAAATTTCCTAGGCTAAATACTCAAGTTCATGGCTTCCAGATTCTCCTTTCTATCCAACAGTTGAACATAATTCAGCCACTTTATAACATGGATCACCTTTCTTCCAGTTCCCAGTCACATATTCTGTATTTACTTCTGAGACAGCAACAGAAGCTTCCTTAACCAAAATATTGGTATGAATCAGAATGTTCATGATTCTATGTATGTTTTATCTTTTTAACATTTTTTAACTTTTCTTTTTGAGAGGGAGTCTTGCTCTGTCTCCATGCTGGAGTGCAGTGGCGCGATCTCAGCTCACTGCAACCTCCATCTCCCGGGTTCAAGTGATTCTCCTGCCTCAGCCTCCCAAGTAGCTGGGACTACAGGTGCGTGCCACCATGCACAGCTTAAGTTTTGTGTTTTTAGTAGAGACTGGGTTTCACTACGTTTGCCAGGATGGTCTTGATCTCTTGACCTCGTGATCCGCCCACCTCAGCCTCCCAGAGTTCTGGGAATACAGGCGTGAGCCACTGGGTTCAGCCTGTATTCTCTAAGACTACAGAAGCTTTTTCTTAGTTGTTCATCACAACCTTCTAAACCCTAACCAGAATTGCCTTTGATACTGATATTTCTACCACCGTGTCTTCAAGGCAGTCTATACTTTTTTAAAATCATGCATCTCAAAACTCTTTCAGCCTGTTACCCAATTTCAAAGCCACTTTTACATTTTTATTTTTTCTTTTCTTTCTTCCTGTCTTGTCTTCCTTTCCTTTCCTTTCCTTTCCTTTCCTTTCCTTTCCTTTCCTTTCCTTTCCTTTCCCTTTCTTTCTCTCTTTCTCTTTCTCTTTCTTTTTTTTTTTTTTAACAGAGGTGGTATTTCACCATGTTGAACAGGCTGATCTTGAACTCGTGAACTCAAGCAATCCTTACACCTCGGCCTCCCAAAGTGTTGGGACTACAGGCGTAAGTCACCATGCCTGGCCCACCTTCACATTTTTAGATATTAAAATTAAAGCAGCACCCCACTTCCATGTACTAAAATCTGTATTAGTTTCCTAGGTTTGCTGTAAGAAATTGCCACAAACTTAGTGGTTTAAAATTTTAGAAATTTATCATCTCATGGTTCTGGAGGCTAAAAGTTTGAAGTCAGCATGTTGGCAAGGCCATGCTTTCTCTGAAGGCTTTGAGGAAGAATCTTTCCTTGTCTCTTTGAGTCCTCTGGTGGTTCCATGTGTTCCTTGATTTGTGGTAGGTTACTCTAGTCTTTGCCTCTGTATTCACATGGCCTCTCTGTGTCTCTTGTCTTCATTTCTGTCTCCTCTAAGGACACTGTTCATTAGATTTAGGGCTCATTCTAGTTCAAGATGATTTTATCTCAAGACCCTTACAGTAACTACACCAGCAAAGAACTTTATTCTAAATAAAGTCATATTCTGAGGGTCTGGGTGGACATATCTCTTTGGGACCACAGTTTAACCCACAACATAGTCTTCAAGGTTGGCACCTGGATTGTTTTTAACAATTTCTTTTTTTTTTTTTTTTGAGACAGAGTCTCACTTTTTCACTAGGCTGGCAGTGGCGCGATCTCGGCTCACTGCACCTCTGCCTCCCGGGTTTAAGCAATTCTCCTGCTTCAGCCTCCCGAGTAGCTGGGACTACAGGCGTGCGCCACCATGCCCAGCTAATTTTTGTATTTTAGTAGAGACAGGGTTTCACTGTGTTGGCCAGGATGGTCTTGATCACTTCCCCTTGTGATCTGCCCGCCTTGGCCTCCCAAAGTGCTGGGATTACAGGCGTGGGCCACCACGCCCAGCCAACAGTTGCTTTTTTTTATATTTAAAAAATTTCCTTAAGTTTAAAAAAAGTGTTAAAATATACATAACAAAGTGAAATAAGCCAGGCACAGAAAGATGAATACTGCATCTTCTCACTTAATGTGGAATCTAAAACAATAGAAGTCTTAGAAGCAGAGAGTAGAATGGTAGTTGCCAGAGCATGGGGGATGGAAGGGAGGGACAGGAACATACTGGTCAAAGAGTAGAAAGTTTTAGTTAGGTGATATAAATAAGTATTTAATGAGATAGATATGTTGATTTGCTTAATTTCAGTCATTCCGCACTTTATACATACCTGTATATCAAAACACCACTGTGTACCTCCTTAATTTTATACAATTATAACTTGTCAGAAAGCAAATCATAAAATAAATATGTATTTAACATAATGTTTACCATTTTAACCACTTCAGGTGTATAATTCTCTGGCATTAAGTATATAAACAATGTTGTGCAATCATCACCATTATTTATTTCACCCCTAATAGAAACTCTACATGTTATGCAGTAACTCCCCATGGCCTCTCACCCCAACCTCTGGTAAACTTTAAATTACCTTCTGTGTCTATGAAGTTGCCTATTCTAGATATTTCATAGGAGTGGACTCATACAATATTTGTCCTTTGAGGTCTGACTTATATCACTTAGCATAATATTTTCAAGGTGTATCTAGCTATAGTATGTATCAGAACTTCTCATTCTTTTTATGGCTGCAAAATATTCCATTGTGTGCATATACATTTTGTTTATCCATTCATCCATAGATAGAGACACCTTTTGGCTATTGTGAATAATGTTGCTATAAACATTGGTGTGTAAGTATCTGTTTGAGTCCTTGCTTGCAATTCCTTCTGGTATTGCTATGGTTTGAATGTGTTTCTTTTAAAACTTATGTTGAAATTTGATTCCTAGTATGGCAGTGTTAGGAGGTAGGGCCTAGTGGGAGGAGTTTGGATCATGGGACACTGCCCTAATGAGTTGTTATGAGCAAAGTGCCGCCTTTTGTGTGCCTCTTTGCCCCGTTGCCTTTCTGCTTTTTCATGTTGTGGTGCAGCACATGGCCCTCACCACCAGTGCTATGCTTTTGGACTTTCCAGCTGCCAGAATTGTGAGCCACATAAACCTCTTTCCTTTATAAATACTCAATCTCAGGTATTCTGTTACAGCAAGACAGAACAGATTGGACAGATATATACCTAGAAGTGGATTTGCTGGGTTATATAGGAATTTTGTTTATTTTTATATATTCAATTTTTGAGACAGGGTCTCACTTTGTTGCACAGGCTGGAATGCAGTGGTGTGATCATGGCTCACTGCAGCCTCTACCTTCTTGGTTTAAGCTATCCTCCCACTTCAGCCCCATGAGTAGCTGGGACTACAGGTATGCAACACTATGCCCAGCGAATTTTTGTTTTTCTTGTAGAGATAGGGTTTTGCCATGTTACCAAGGCTGGCTTGAACTCCTGAGCTCAAGTGATGTACCTGCCTTGGCATCTCAAAGTGCTGAGATTACAGGTGTGAGCCACCATGCCTGCCCAGCCTCTGTTTATCTTTTTGAGGAACCTTTTGCACAGGGGCTGTATCATTTTCCATTTGCACCAGCAATGAATGCATGAGGGTTTCAGCTTTTCTACATCCTCAGCAGTACTTGTTATTTTCTGTGTGTGTGAGTGTGTGTGTGTGTGTGTGTTTTCTTTTTTAGTTGGAGTCTTACTCTGTCACCCAGGCTGGAGTGCAGTGGTGCCATCTCAGCTCACTGCAACCTCTACCCTCTACCTCCTGGGTTTAGGTGATTCTCCTGCCTCAGCCTCCCAGGTAGATGGGATTACAGGCATGTGCCATCATGCCTGGCAATTTTTTTTTTTTTAACTTTTAGTAGAGATGGGCTTCACCATGTTGTCCAGACTGGTCTTGAACTCCTAACTTCAAGTGATCCACCTGCTTCAGCCTTTCAGAGTATTTTGTTTTTGGTTAATAACTGTCCTAGTGTGTGTGAAGTGGTATCTTATTGTGGTCTGGATTTGAATTTTTCCAGTGATTAGTGATGCTGAACATTTTTTCATGTGTTTATTGGCCTTTTGTATATGTTCTCTTGAGAAATGTTATTTAAGTTCTTTGTCCATTTTTAAAAATTGAGTTGCTTGTCTTTTTGTTGTTGCGTTTTAGGAATTGTTTTTATATTCTAAATATTAAACTCTGATAAGAGTTTACATAAGTAAATTGCAAATATTTTTGTCCCATTCTGTAAGATTGTCTTTTCACCCTCATGATAGTGGCCTTGATACACAAAAGTTTTAAATTTGAATGAAATCCAATTTGTGTTTTTCTTTTGTAGTTTATGCTTTTGGTATCATATTTAAGATGCTGTTGCCAAATCTGAGTTCATGTAGATTTTTTACTATGTTTTCTTCTAAGAATTTTAGAGTTTAACTCTCTAATTTAGGTCTTTAATCCATCTTGAGTTAATGTTTGTTTATGGTACAAATTAAGTGTCCAGTTTCAATCTTTTATTTATAGATACCCAGTTTTCATAGCACCTTTTGTTGAAGAGCCCGTTCTTTCCTTGTTGAGTGGTCTTGGCACCTTTGTTGAAAGTCAGTTTGGGCTGTCGTAACATAGTGTCACAGTCTGGGTAGCTTAAACAACAAATTTATTTCTTACAGTTCAGGAAGCTGGGAAGTCCAAGATCAAATTGCCCACAAGGTAGGTTTTACTTTCAGGCCTTTTCTCTTGGCTTGTAGGTAGCCACTACTTTGCTCTGTGTTCATATGATTTCAGAGTGTTTGTGAGATGAGAGAGAATTTAAGTTTTCTGGTGTTTCTTCTTAGAAGGGCATTAATCACATAATGAGCGCTCTACTCTCATTATGTCATCTATCTGATTACGTTTTAAAGTACCCCTCTGCAAGTATTATTACATGGGGAGTTAAGGCTTCAACATATAAATCTGGGGAGGAAGGATACAGACATTCAGACCATAACAACCACAAATGTGAGATTTTATTTCTGGACTTTCAATTCTGTATGCCTGTTCTTGTGTCAGTACTACACTGTTTTGATTACTGTAGCTTTGTAGTAGGTTTGAAATTAGGAAGGGTGAGTCCTCAACATTTTTTTTTCAAGACTGTTCACCTCTTTGGGGTGTGTTGAAATTTCACCTGAAATTTAGGATTTTTTTTTTCCTATTTCTGAAAAAAGTTATTAGAATTTTGACAGGGATTAAATTGAATTGTAAATTGGGGGTAGTATTGTCATCTTGACAGTGTTAAGTTTTCCAGTTTGTGAACATGGATATCTTTCCATTTTTCGGTCTTCTTTTATTTCTTTCAGGAATGTTTTGAACAAGTCTTTTAGTGTACAAGTCTTGTGCTTCCTTGGTTAAATTTATTCTCAAGTATCAATCAGTATGATCTACTACATTAGTAGAATGAAGGAAAAAAAGAACTCATTACAGTCTGTTCTTTGTATCTGTAGGTTCCATATCTGCAGATTCAACAAACTGCAGATAAAAAATATTTGGAAAAAAAAACAATGAAAGGTAATACAAATTTATTCCTGAATCAAGGACCAGAGGGGGCGAAAAATACAAAATTTAAAAATATAGAATAACAGATATTTGCATAGTATTTGCATTGTATTAGGTGTTATAAGTCACCTAGAGATGATTTAAATTGTATAGGAGGATTTGTGTAGGTTATATGCAAATACTGTATATAAGGGGCTTGAGCATTCAAGGAGTTTGGTATCTTTGGGAGGGTCCTGGATCCAGTCCCCCACAGATACTGAGGAATAACTACATCATCTCAGTTGATGCAGAGAAAGCATTAAAGAGAAACTAATGGCCCGGAGAGGTGGCTCACGCCTGTAATCCCAGCACTTTGGGAGGCTGAGGCGGGCGGATCACGTGAGGTCGGGGGTTTGAGACCAGCCTGATCAACATGGAGAAACCCCATCTCTACCAAAAAAATAAAAGGAAGAAAAACTAACATCCTTTTTATTATAAAAGCACTTTAATAAGTTAGGAATAGAGGGGAGCTTCCTCAACATGATAAAGGTTACCCATGAAAAATCGTCACTTACATCATACTCAGTGGTGAAAGACTGAGAGGTTTTATCCTAAGATCAGGAACAGGATGAGGATGCCTTCTTTCACAGTGTCTGTTCAAAGTAGTATTAGAAGTTCTAGCCAGAAGTTAAGCAAGAAAAAGGAAATAAGCATTCAGATTGGAAAGGAAGAAGTAAAACTATCTCTGTTTAAAGATGACATAATCTTATATGTAGAAAACACTAAAATTATGCCAAAAAAAAAAAACTGTACAAATTAGTAAGAAATCCAGCAAAGTTGCAGGTTACAGCATAAACACAAAAATCAGTTGCATTTCTATATACTAATTGAACAATCCCCAAAGAATATTTAAGAAAACAATTTCATTTACGTTAGTGTCAAGAATTAAAAAATACTGAAACACCTGTATCACTTTGACTTAACTCCAGTAGTCCTTGAAAGAGTCCTCTCTGGACAAAAAATATAACCAGGCTCATCTATACATGTACTACTTCAGACTTGGAATTAACCCATTTTGCAAGAAGCCTCAGTATCTTTCACTGGAAAGTGGTATCTGGAGACCACAGCCTGAACTCAGACAAGCTTTTTGAAGTTAGAATCTTTCTGAGATGGTATCAGTTGCTTATTTCCCATTCACTCCTGAGCCTTCCTGCCTCTGCCTATTATTATTTTTAAAGATACAGGATCTTACTCTGTTGGCCAGGCTGGAATGCAGTGGCATGATCATGGCTCACTGAAGTCTTGACCTCTTGGGCTCAAGTGATCCTCCCACCTCAGCCACCTGAGTAGCTGGGACCACAGGCACATGCCCCCATGCCTGGCTACTTAAATAAATTTTTTTTTTTTTTTTTGTAGAGACAGGGTCTCCCTATGTTGTTCAGGCTGGTCTTGAACTCTTGGGCTCAAGCAATCCTCCACCTCTGCCTCCCAAAGATTATAAGGGTGAACCACCCTGCCTGACCCTAGCTTGTCTTTCTGTTTTGGCACTGAAATTCTTCTCTTTAAGAACACTGAGGCTGGGCGTGGTGGCTCATGCCTGTAATCCCAGCACTTTGGGAGGCTGAGGCGGGTGGATCACGAGGTCAGGAGTTCAAGGACAGCCTGGCCAATATGGTGAAACCCCATTTCTACTAAAAATACATAAATTAGCCAGGTGTGGTGGTGTGTGCTATAGTCCTGGCTATTCAGGAGGCTGTGACAAAAGAAACCCTTGAATCCGGTAGGCGGAGATTGCAGTGAGCTGAGATCATGCTGCTGCACTCCAGCCTGGGCGACAAAGCGAGAGTCTGTCTCAAAAAAAAAAAAAAGCACCACTGAAATGATCTAATAATCAGCAAATCTAATGGGTGCTTTTCAGAGATTATTTTATTTGACTTTTCTTTCTTTTTTTCTTTTTTGAGATGGAGTCTTGCTTTGTTACCCGGTTGGAGTGCAGTGGCATGATCTTGGCTCACTGCAACCTCTGCCTCCCGCAATCAAGGACTTCTGCTGCTGCAGCTTCCTGAGTAGCTAGAACTACAGGCACACGCCACCACGACTGGCTAGATTTTCATATTTTCAGTAGAGATGGAGTTTCACCATATAGGCCAGGCTGTTCTCGAACTCCTGACCTCATGATCCACCTGCTTTGGCCTCCCAAAGTGCTGGGATTACAGGCATCAGCCACCAGCTTATAGTAGTAGTTTTAGCATCTACACATTAAGTACATTATGTGATTTTCATTTTACTTCTTTGCTTCTGTTTTTGTCTTTAAAACTCAAAATCTCGTTTTTTGCTGTCACACAAATATTGCAAGTTCACTATGTCTACAGCTAAACTCTTATCTCCTCCTTCTCTGCCAATTACTTGCCCACACACCTAGTGCTCTCCCTTCTCAACTTGTTAGTTTTTCTATTTATTTATTTATTGACAGTCTTGCTCTGTTGCCCAGGATGGAATGCAGTGGCAAGATCATAGTTCTCTGTTATTCTTCATATATTATCTCTGTTAGTTATTGGCTTCTAGTTATCCAAGTTAGGAACCCGTGAGTCATCTTTTGTTTCTTCCCTTTCCCTTACTATTTAGTTTTAGTTGCTAAGTCTTGTTGATACTACATCAGATATGATTTTAAAAACCTTTTTGATTTTCCACTGCCACCACCTTAGTTCTGGTACTCATTTTGCATGTTTTGTCTTTTGACTTTCCTTGCTTTTACAACTCTTCTTCTCCCACTCCCTTCTTTACTGTTTCCTCTACCCCATTCATTTTTACACCTTGGAGGTATATTTTTCTTCTAAAATGAAAATATGTTTATCTCTAAGGTAACAAGTTGGTTCCCTTAGTATTGTTCCAATTCTCCAAGGTGGTTACTGGTCACAGTTTTTCCCTATGGCAAAAGGCAGCTTGCCTTACAGCTCTGACTCCTATCAAAAATTTACTTTTTCTTTGTGGGAGAGTTTCTTTCTGATTATCTTTGCTGCTATCATACTAGCTTTGGTAGAGGCCCTGCTTGTGCCCCCAGCCTGTGACGACAGAATCTTTGCCTAATTCCACCCAGCACAGCTGAGACCAGGCTGTGATTATTTTAAAACAAGACTTTATTAAAAGCTTAGTATAATACGGAATTGCAGAACAAATATGTATGTATTCATATATATATTATGTGTGACTCATCTAGGAGAAATAGGCAGCATCTACTTGCTGAGCTTTCAGTTGTCTCATGGTGAGCAGAAGGTGTCTTTTCTTGGAAACTTAGAAGAGGTTGAAATCTGAGGGAAATAACTTATTTTTTTCCCTTTCTTCCAAGGATCTTACTTCATGACCTATAATTTATGTCCTGGCTGACTGACATTGGGAATATCAGTTCACTTTAGGAGATTCAGTCTCCTTCCTGCACAGATTTATTGTTACTCTGTCTCCAGTAGAACAAATAGACCATTAGTATTGGAGTGTTTCGTTCATTGAACAAATTTTTAAGACATGTGTCAGTTATGGTTCAAAGTGCTAGACAAAGAATAAAAAACAAGAAAGTTAAGGTTTGTGCTAGTCATGGGGGCAAGATAGAAAATAAAAAAGAAATAGAGAAAATAAGTTTAGGTAGTGAAGAAAACAAGACAGCATAAGATAATGTGATAGTGATTGGGGCAGGAAGAATAGATACTTCTCTGAGCATGTTGGTTTTTATGTATGATCTAAAGAGTATATCTTTAAAAGATTCTTTTGGCTGACATGTATGAGATGAACTTCAGGGAGCAAGATGGGAAACAGAGGGTCAGTTAGGAAGCTATTGATGTAATTCAGGTAATCATTGGAGTAGGGTGTAGATGGTGATAATTAGTTGGGATATATTTTGGGATATTTTGTTATTTTGGGATATTGGTTGGGATATATTTTGGAGGTACAGTCAATAGTACTTGTTGATGAATGTAGGGAAATAAAGAAGACCACTGACCCCGCAGTAGCAGGGTCAGCGCCAAATAGTTGGTGGCACCATTAATTGAGATGGGAAGGCTGGGGAAAGAATACACAGTGGTCGGGTTAAAGGAGGAAGCTATTTTTTTTTTCCTGAGATGGAGTTTCACTCTTGTTGCCTAGGCTGGAGTGCAATGGTGTGATCTTGGATCACCGCAACCTCCGCCTCCCAGGTTCAAGCGATTCTCCTGCCTCAGCCTCCCGAGTAGCTGGGATTACAGGCATGCGTCACCATGCCCGGCTAATTTTTGTATTTTTAGTAGAGACGGGGTTTTTCCATGTTGGTCGGGCTGGTCTCAAAATCCTGACCTCAGGTGAACTGCCTGCCTCAGCCTCCCAAAGTGCTGGGATTACAGGCGTGAGCCACCTCACCCTGCCAGGAGGAAGCTTTTATTTCCTTACTTTAGATCACTTTACTGATTTAAAAAATTGCTGATGATTACCTAACAACCTACAGCGTAGTCTAAATCAGGAGTTCTCAACATTTGCATTGTCGACATTGTGGACCAGGTAATTCTTTGTTGTGGGGGTGTTGTCTTGTGCGTTGTGGAATATTCAGCTGCGTACTTAACCCATTATCAACTAAGATGCCAGTAGCACTGCCCCACTAGTTGTGGTAACTAAAACTGTTTGCAGACATTATCAATATCTTTTGGGGAACAAAATTGCCCCTGGTTGAATACCACTGGTTCAGATACTTTTATTGTATATCCTAAAGACCTTTTTAGATTATTCTATTTTATGTGTAATAGCTGCTTTTCATACCATTCACTTATATAAATTCTGATAATATATCATAGTGATTGACTTGCCAGTTTTCTTTTTCTTTTTTTTTTCTTTGAGATGGAGTCTCACTCTTTTGCTCAGGCTGGAGTGCAGTGGCACAATCTCAATTCACTGCAACCTCTGGCTCCCAGGCTCAAATGATTCTCCCACCTCAGCCTCCAGAGTAGCTGAGATTACAGACATGCACCACGATGCCCAGCTAATTTTTATATTTTTAGTGAAGACAGGGTTTTTCCATGTTGGCCTGCTCTTGAACTCCTGACCTCAAGTGATCTACCTACCTTGGCCTCCCAAAGTGCTGGAATTATAGACGTGAGCCATCTTGCCTGGCCTGACTTGCCAATTTTCTTGTTTTTTAAGAATCATATTTTATTCAGCCATAACTATTAATAGTACTCAACGCTTAGCGTATTTCTTTCCAGGATATTTCTGTGCAGGTGTATCTTTTTACATGATTAACATTACATGTTAGTCTGTTATACATAAAAAAATAAAATCTGTTTTCTGATTTTATTTACTTATTTATTTTTTATTTTTTTAGAGACAGGATCTGGCTCTGTTACCCAGGCTGGAGTGCAGTGGTGCAATCATAGCTCACTGCAGCCTTGAACTCTTGAGCTTAAGGGATCCTCCTGCCTCTCCGATAGCTAGGGCTACAGGTGTATGCCACCATACCTGGCTCATTTTTTATTTTTTATTTTTTGTAGGGATGGGGGTCTTGCTATGTTGCCCAGGCTGGTCTTGAACTCCTGGCCTCAAGCAGTCCTCCTGCTTTGGCCTTCCAAAATGTTGGGATTACAGGAATTAGCCACCATGCCTGGCCAGGTGAAAATGATTGTATAACTCTGAATATACTAAACACAATTGAATTGTGCAATTTAAATTGATGAGTTGTGTGACATATGAATTCTATCTCAGTAAAGCTGTTATTTTTAAAAAAGAAGCTAAACCAAATAGCATCATATGTAGTTTTTGTCTGTAGCTCTAATTCTCTAGAAATTAAATCACTGGTTTAGGCATGTGATAAATGTTTTTGAAATAAGGTTTATTGAGGTATAATTATATAGAGTAAAATTCATCCTTTTATTGTACAGTTTTATAAGGTTCGACAAATGCATATAGTGGTATAACTAGCACTATAATCAAGATACAGTACATTTTTATCACCGCCCAAATTCTGTTATGCCCGTTTATATCCAGCCTTCCCCTTTCCTCTGTCTCTACCAGCCACTCATCTGTTTTCTAGTCTATAGTTTTCCCTTTTGAGTAAATCATGTTAATCATACTTTACAGTGTGTAGGCTTTGAGTTTGGCTTTTTTTCACTTAGCATTATGTGTTTGAGATTTATCCATGTTGCATGTGTCTTGCTGACTAGTTCATGGTATAGATGTACTGAGTTTGGTGATTCATCAGTGGTAATATATTTGTGTTGTTTCTAGTTTTTGGTGATTATGAATAAAATCACTATAAATATTTGCCTATAGGTTTTTAAAAAATATACTTATTTTTTTTTGAGTCAGGGTCTTGCTTTGTGGCCCAGGCTAGAGTACGGTGGTCCAGTATGATCTTAGCTTACTGTAACCTCCGCATCTGGGGCTCAGGTGATCATCCTACCTCAGCATCCGAGTATCAGGGACTACAGGCATGCACTACCATAACTCTCTAACTTTTCTATTTTTAGTAGAGATGAGATTTCTCCCTGTTGCCCAGGCTGGTCTCAAACTCCTGGGCTCAAGCGATCCACCCGCCTTGGCCTCCCAAAGTGCTGGGATTGCAGGTGTGAGCCACTGCGCCTGGCCAAAAATATACTGTATTTTTTTTTTTTTAGACCGAGTTTTGCTCTTGTCTCCCAAGCTGCAGTGGTGTGATCTCAGCTCACTACAACCTCTGTCTCCCAGGTTCAAGTGATTCTCCTGCCTCAGCCTCCTGAGTAGCTGGGATTACAGGCGCCTGCCCCCACATCTGGCTAATTTTTTTGTATTTTTAGTAGATACAGGGTTTCCCCATGTTGGTCAGGCAGGTCTCAAACTCCTGACCTCAGGTGATCCACCCGCCTCAACCTCCCAAAGTGCTGGGATTACAGACGTGAGCCACTGTGCCTAGCTTATACTGTATTTTTAACAAGAGTACACTACCTTTAACAGTGTGCTCTTAGAAAGAAAATTTAAAGCAAGATATTTCATTCCCACAAAGAATTAATAAAAGGAAAAGGCTTATGTTGCCCCTAATTTCTTCATGTACATATTTGTTGAAATTTAAGTCTTTCCACAATGAATTTGAGGCAGTTTACAAAAAGATATATATCAGTAAAAGAAATAAGGGCCATGACAAAGGAAAGTACAGATAATTCTAATGTGATTGATCTGAGAATATGATTAGTTAAGTATGTTCCATTGTTAAATGGAGAGAACATTACTACATCTGCCAAGAAACAACATTTTCTAGCCCTGATTCTAAAAGTAATTTCAGATGTGATTCTTCACTGAGTAATGTCTTCAGTAATGTTTTCTTTTTAACAGAAAAATACAGCATGAATTTCCTGTCCATAGGTGTTTACATAAACATGTTTTCATTTTTCTTGGGTAAATAGGTGTAGGATTACTGGATCATAGAAATACTGTATGTCTTCTTACATTGTGTTTTGAGAGTTCTTTATATATTTTGGATACACATCCTTTATTAATGTTTTGAAAGTATTTTCTCCCAGTTTATGGCTTGTCTTCACTTCCTTTTTTTGCAGAAATAGGGTGCCAGATCTTGCTTTGTTGCCCAGGCTGGTCTCGTACTTCTGGCCTGAAGTGATCTTCCCACATCAGCTTCATTTTCTTAAGTGTTTTTCAAAGAGCAGAAATTTTTTATTTTGATGAAGTCTACTTTCTCAATTTTTTTTCTTTTATGGATTATGCTTTTTGTGTCATATCTAACTTCTGTGCCTTTTAGCATTTTATTTCTTCTGTCTCCTGATGTATTTCTTCCTTAAAGAACCAGCTTTTTCTTTCTTTTCCCCTTTGTCTCCAGACTTAGCTATAGTTATTATCAATAATAGTAGTGGTAGTGATTTTTTTTTTTTTAAAGACGGAGTTTCACTCTTGTTACCCAGGCTGGAGTGCAGTGGCACAAACTTGGCTCATTGCAACTTCTGCCTCCTGGGTTCAAGTGATTCTCCTGCTTCAGCCTCCCAGGTAGCTGGGATTACAGGTATCTACCACCACTCTTGGCTGTTTTTTGTGTTTTTAGTAGAGACGGGTTTTTCTTTGTGTTGGCCATGCTGGTCTCCAACTCCTGATCTCAGGTGATCCACCTGCTTTGGCCTCCCAAAGTTACAGGCATAAGCCACCACGCCTGGCAGTGATTGTTACTATTTAGCAGGCCCTTTTTACACCACATTCCCCCTTTGATACCGTAGTATTTTTATTTGAGTCATACAAATAAAGACTATTCTAAAGTTAGTTGGGAACTGAAGCCCACATTAGAGGTTGAGGCAAGTGAATATACACACAGATACTCACACATATGAATTTAATTTTGTAGAAATCAGTGGATAGATAGCATCAGAAGACCTAAGAGAAAGCATATCTTGGTTTAGTCTTTTGTTTTAGTTTTAGAGACAGGGTCTTGGTATGTTGCCTAGTCTGGAATGCAGTAGCTATTCACTGGTGCGATCCTACTACTGATCAGCATGGGAGTTTTGAACTGCTCCATTTCTGACCTGAGCCAGTTCACTTCTCCTTAAGTAACCTGGTGGTCCCCTGCACTTGGGAGATTGCTGTGCAGACACCCAGTCGGCACAGCTAGCGGATTATATCCCAGAACTCCTGGGCTCGAGTGATCCTCCTGACTCAGCCTCCCGAGTAGTTGAGACTATGGGCACATGCCACGTTGCGCAGCAGTTTGTTTTGTGACAGAGTCTCAGTGTCACCCAGCCTGGAGTGCAATGGCATGGCATCAGGTAGCTGCAACCTCCACCTCCTGGATTCAAGCAATTCTCCTGCCTTACCCTTCCGAGTAGCTGGGATTACAGGTGCCTGCCACCATGCCTGGCTAATTTTTTTGTATTTTTAGTAGAGATGGGGTATCACCATGTTAGCCAGGCTGACCTTGAACTCCTGACCTCAGGTGATCCACCTGCCTTAGCCTCCCAAAGTGCTAGGATTACAGGTGTGAGCCACTGTGCCCTGTGGTTTAGTTGTTTTTAATTAATAAAGTGCTTTAGAAACACCAAGGGAGTTTCCTCCCACCCCTCCCCACCTGCCTTTACAATATGAAAATGCCCAGGCCCCATCTATTCTAGACCTTCTGAAATAGAACATAAGGGAGAAGGTGAAGTATTGTAGAGTAGGTACTGCTAACATAACAGAATTGTGTCTGTGACACCATTAACATGGGGTTTTTTTTGTTTGTTTGTTTTTGTTTGAGACAGGTTCTTGTTCTGTCACCCAGGTTGGAGTATGGTGGCATGATCATAGCTTTCTATAGCCTCAAAGCCCTGGGCTCAAATGACCCTCCCACCTCAGTCTCCTGAATAACTGGGACTACAGGCGCATGCCACCATGCTTGGCTAATTTTCCTGTTTTTTTTTTTTTTTTTTTTTTTTTTTGTAGAGACAAGGTTTTCTTATGTTACCTAGGCTGGTCTCAAAGTCCTGGTCTCAAGTGATCCTCTTCCCTCAGCCTCCCAAAGTGCTGGGACTACAGGCCTGAGCCACCATATCCTGCCATTAACATGGTTTTTTATTTTTTTTTGAGTTGGAATCTCACTCTGTTGCCCAGGCTGGAGTGCAGTGGCAGGATATCAGCTCACTGCAACCTCTGCCTCCCGGGTTCAAGCAGTTCTGCCTTAGCCTCCTGAGTAGCTGAGATTACAGGCGCACACTACCACGCCTGGCTAATTTTTGTATTTTTAGTAGAGACAGTGTTTCACCATGTTGGCCAGGTTGGTCTCAAACTCCTGACCTCAGGTGATCCACCTGCCTCGGCCTCCCAAAGTGCTAGGATTACAGGCATGAGCCACCGTGCCTGGCTGTTTTTTATTTTCCTAATGGACAAAATTGAAATATAGATAGTATCGAATTCTGTTTCAGTAGGTTTCAATAGGTTAGTGCACATAAAATAGCTAGCATATACTAGGTGGTAATTTCTTGAAGCAAAAGAGAAAGAGTAGAAGTCAAGGGTAGTGTCATGGGAGCCTTGGAGATCAATGCTAGGAAGTGGGAATAACCATTACTCTTTTTTAGCCTTCCATTCTGTAGAACACTTAAATTATTTAAGAATCAAAATGTTTGCTCCCATTATCTTCAGTCTTGTTTTCTTGAAATTGACTGTGGCAATTTCAGAAGTTCTCAGTTCCAGCATACCTTAATACTTTCCTTGCTTCTTTATGTGATCTTTATATGCTATTTTCATATACTATGTGTAAACTCTGTGACTTGATAAAAATAGAGTGGTATATCGTGTTCCTGGATGGAAAAAATATATAAAAATATGTGTTCTGTGACATGAATCTTATTTCATTAAGTATCCCAGTGGGGGTTTAAAAAATTATTCTATTTGATGATAGAGAAGGGAGAATAATATTTGAAAGGCAAGACAATTTTGAATTAGAGGAATTATGAAGGCAGAGGGCAGTAGGAGAGTATAGACCCTTACTCTATTGTAGGATCTTAAATATGATACTGGTATGGGAATGCTGAAACTGTTAAAAATAAACAGATTAATGTTTATGTAACAGTAGAGTATATGGATCATTCATGTTTGGATGGTCTACTGGCCATTTTGGGGAAAAAATACAGTTAGATCTCTTTCTTATTTCAAATGCCAATGCATATCCTATTTGGATTCAATATATACAACACTCTCTGGTCTCATAATCTTAGCCCTTGCTGTTCCTTCTACCTGGAATATTCCTCCTATCAGATTTAATATATGAATATAAGATTTGGATTCAATATATGAATATAAGAAAATGAAACTATTCAAGTACTGAAAGAAAATGTAGATGAGTATCTTGGGATGAGGAATGCCTTTCCAAGCATAAACAAAAATATTGATTCAAAAGAATGAGATTTGCCTACATTGAAAAAATTGTCACATTTTAAAAAAGGTATGTCTTTGAAATATCAAGAGAACTGACTTTTCAGAACAAGGTATTGAACAGATAAAAATAATAGATAACCACTTCAGGAATCATTTTAGATTCCACTGTGCTCCACATCCCTAATTTCTGTTCCATTCACGCTTTCATTCAACAAGTGTTTGAGTGCTTATTATGTATGAGGAACTATCGTAGGTACAGAGGATACATAATGAATAAAATGGAGCAAATCTGTGCCCTATGGAGTTTGCATTCCAAGGATAGGGGTGGGAGTAACTGCTAAACAAATAATTAATGTAGAACATTTTAAATAAAACATTTCTATAGAGGAAGATAGAACAGACAATAGAGATACAGTATACTTTGGTGGAAGGGGTATTGCAGTTCTGAACAGTGGTAATTAAGCAAAGATCTGAAGGAAATGAGAAGCCATATGGGTATCTGATAGGAGGAATATTCCAGGTAGAAGGAACAGGAAGGGCTAAGATTATGAGGCTGGAGAGTGTTGTATGTGTTTTGTGAACAGCAAAGAGGCAGCTTAGAGGCAGTAGCTGAACATGAGTGAGCAAGGTGGTGAATAACAGGAGATGAGATCAGGGGAATAACAGGGTGTAGATTATATAGGGACTTTTAAGGTCAGATCGTTGTGGGGTCTGTTCTGTACATTGTAGAACATTTAGGCATCCCTGGTTTCTATCCACTAGATTTCAACAGTACCCCCAAGTTGTGACAACCAAAACTGCCTCCAGACATTGCCAGATTTTCTAGATTTGGGAAGCAAAATAGCCCTGGTTGGGAACCACAGCTCTGCTAAATGGGTGCTTATTCCTTTGGGGAAGACTTGGAGGAAGATTTATGGTATATACTTGCAGTAATGGTGCAGAGTCCTTCCTCAAGGGGACTCAGTCTGTCCTCAGTCAAGAGTCTCTGGCTGGGCCTGTGAATTGACTAGGTTTGGAAACTGGGCAAATATCCATGACTTGCATTGTGATGACTCAAGTTGGGTTTTGGCCACCAGATTTAGACATTTTTCTGTTATGTAGATTAAACTGCCCATCTATTTCATTCCTAGGAACATCGTGATCAATTAGCCACTGCCAAAGATCCCTGCTGGCCAAAACATTCTGATTACCGGTATGTCCCTGCTGTCCTTATCTTTGCGGTTAAATATTGCCATTTGGCCTCTGCTACTTTGGTATCCCATTATCCTCGGTGAATTCAAGGAGCCCATCTCAGTGGTGGCATTTTCTACAGTTATCCCTGACCTTCAAAGGAGAATAGCCACAGAGCTTTTCAAGGATATCAGTGTTCCCCTTACTAGCAGAATGTCTCCTGGGCCTTCTCAGAGAATGTAGCTGGGTGTTAGGTGTGCAGTTTGCAGAGGATGAATCCACTTCAGGATTCCCTCTTCCAGGTAATGCCAGTGAAGTCTATTATCTCAAACTCATTAAATGTACGCTATTGTTGAATCTGAGTTTCAGTCAGCAACCAAGGAAGCCGTTAGAGATACCTCCAGCTACATAAGCTAACATATTCAATTCATATGTGCATCTCATATCAGTAAATTCTAACCACCTTAGTGTAAAATATTCTGAGACTCTGTTTTCACATGTCCCTCAGATTCCTGCTTTTATATATTAGCAAAATCTTGGAATTTTTTGGCCTGTTAAGCTGTTTCCTGTTGGGTCATTATGTGTACCTGTCCCCCTACAACATGCTGAGATTTGACCCTAGTTATCGTTCTAGTGACTGGGTTAGCTGTGGTTGGTTTGAGGAGAATGAACGTCCTCGTGTAATGGATCTGCGCGTAAGGATTTCACATGATTTTCCAGCTTGGCTGCTATTTTTAGATACAGAGGGCAGGAGGAAATTTGAAATTTTCAGTTTCATTCTGATACAACCAGATATTCCCGTTTGAAGTTTCAGGGTCCCATTATTTCCAGTAATTGCTCTTACTTTTTCTTTTTTTTTTCCCTGAGATGAGTTTCACTCTTATTGCCCAGGCTGGAGTGCAATGGCATGATCTCTGCTCACTGCAAACTCCGCCTCCCGGGTTCAGGCAATTTTCCCGCCTCAGCCTCCTGAGTATCTGGGATTACAGGTATATGCCACCATGCCTGGCTAATTTTGTATTTTTAGTAGAGATGAGGTTTCACCATGTTGGTCAGGCTGGTCTCAAACTCCTGGCCTCAGTTGATCCACCTGCCCTGGCATCCCAAAGTGCCAGGATTACAGGCGTGAGCCACTGCTCCCGGCCTGCTCTTACTTTTTCTTTTTTTTTTTTTGAAATAAAGTCTTGCTCTGTCTGCTGTTACTTTCCACACAATAAACTTGGCGAGACTGAATTCAACTAATTTTGTAATTCAGCAGTTTGCACAATTAAATTTTGCATTTGATTTTCATCAATATCAACCTGTGGTTATAAGAATTAAGATTATTAAAATTAGATCACAAAATTTAGCCAGGCATGGTGGCATACACCTGTAGTACCAGTTACTCAGAAGGCTGAGATGGGAGGATGGCTTGATGATGAGATGGGAGGCAGAAGTTGCAGTAAGCCGAGATCACACCACTGCACTCCAGCCTCGGTGCCTGTCACAAAAAAAGAAAAAAAAAATTTAAGGTTGTCATGAAAGGTCTCTGTTTCTTTGACTGTGACTTGAGCTGACTTAATGGACCTGAACTTGTTATTTTCTTCAGAAATGCACAAGAGCACTTAGAGAATTCATCTCACATAACAGACTTTGTAGCCATCATTACTGCTTTACTAGTTAAGTGCAACAGCCATTTGGGTTCCCAAGGTACTTGCTTTAGTTGGCATTTCATCATCACCAACCACAAGTGACAGCTTGGTTAACTATGATGCCCCTGCATATGCGGGATTATTACCAAACTAGTTCCTGCTTGAGTCCTATACTGAAGCCCAAGGATACAATGGAAACCAGTTCTGAATCCCATCTTTGTGTATCTGTCTCCTGTGGCTACTGCCACTACCAATCCTATATCAGTCAGAGGACAGAAACCACGCAGTAATTTGAATATGCAAAGTTTAACATAAAGAATTATTTACCATTAATGGGGAATTAACTCTAAGGCGTAAAGAGAATACTAAAGATACAGAATAACAGTAGAGAGAGCGGCCACTACCTCTAGGTCTGAGGCAGAGTAGCAAGGATGGAATAAATCTCGATGATGGACAGCCCACCAACTGCAAGGCTGAGATTCAGATCTTGTTGGAGAAGGTGTGGTCCACTGGATGCTGGAAACATTTGCGGTGCTGAAGGCTTTTGCCCCTCTGGGATGCCAGTAAAAGTCAGTAGGATGATGAGACCTTCATCTGTATGAAAAATAAAAAAATTAGCTAGACATACTGGTGTGGACCTATGGTCCCAGCTACTTGGGAGGCTGAGGTGGAAGGATTGCTTGAGCCCAGGAGGTCGAGGCTACAGTGTGCATTCACTGTGTTTGCACCACTGCACTCCATCCTGGGCAACAGTGCTGCTTAAACTTGCTGGGTAGCTGCTCTCTGGAGTGCTCACAAAACTTGTCAGTAAACTAGTCATGAGTGTGTGCATGTGTCACTGAGACTTGCTGGGGATTTGGTCCCTGGAGGGCTATTGGGAGTCTTGCACAACACACGCTTCCACTGGAGCAAGCAAGCTAGAGAACAGTGTTAACGGGAAGAGAGAAGCCCCTTCCTTCTAGAGTATTCATCCAGTGTCATCTACTGACAAAGGTTAACATTGTGCCACTGGCAAAGGAGAAAGTTTTACAGGGTCCACCTCCATTATGTAAAGCAAGGCAGAGAAGAGTGCCTTTGGAGTTGAGAGGGAATCTGGTAAGCACCCACATTAGTTACACTGCCATACTCTTCATTCCTCAGAGAGTTTTCATATAGTGTCATTTTGAATTCTCTGTTTCTGAAAAGCTATTTGCCTTCAGTTTTGAAAGTTTTTTTTTTTTTTTTTTTTTTTCTTTTTTAAGAAACAGAGTCCTGGCCGGGCATGGTGGCTCACGCCTGTAATCCCAGCCCTTTGGGAGGCCGAGGTGGGTGGATCACCTAAGGTCAGGAGTTCAAGACCAGCCTGGCCATTGTGGCGAAACCCCATCTTAAAAAAAAAAAAAAAAAAAGGAAACAGAGTCCCAGGCTGGACTCAAATTCTTGAGCTCAGGTGATCCTCCCACCCCAGCCTCTTGAGTAGCTGAGATTACAGGTATGCACTACCGCACCTGGTGTGGTTTTGAAAGATATTTTTGTAAAATTTTGAAATCTAGGTTGACATTTTCTCTTACTTTCAGTACTTTAAAGATGTTGCTCCTATACTCTCTGGATTGCATTGTTACCATGGAGGGTATCTAGGTTCTCAGCATCTTGAACAAAGAATTGGACAAAATGCACAAACAAAGTGGGGAAAGAATGAAGCAAAAAAAGCAGAGATTTGTGGAAAATGAAAGTACACTTCACAGTGTGGAGCGGGTTGGAGTGTAGGGGCTTAAGGGTTCCATTGTATAATTTTCTGGGGGTTTAAATACTCTCTAGAGGTTTCCCATAGGTTACTTGGTGTACACCCTATAGAAATGAAGTAGTGGTCCACAATGAGAGGCTGAAGTTAAGTTACAAAGGTTACACCCTGTGTGAGCCTCTAGTTGTAGAAAGCAACCAGTCAGAGGCTAAAGTGAAGTTACAAAGTTATGCTTCTATGCAAACAAAGACTTGGCTGGGAATCAGTCTGATTAGTTGCCTGATAAGTTGCAGAGAGCAGCCAATCAGAGGCTAAAGTGAAGTCACAAAGTTACACTCCTATACAAACGTCTGATTGCTGGCAGAAAGCAACCAACAGAAATACCTTCAGTTTTCCATCTGCAGTTTGCCTCTGGTCCTTTTGTTACTTAGGTGTGGAAATTTGGGGTTTTCCTTTTGATTTATTTCTGGAAAGTCAGTGTGAATTGGCCTTAGGTTCCTGCCTCCAGACCCTACTTTCCTGCTTCAGCATTGCTTCTATGAGTCTACTCTTCTTATTTTTGTTCCTTTGGAAGTAATATTTTTCCTGTAGCTGCATTTAAGAATTCTCTATCACTTCTTATCAGCAATTAGATTATGCCTTGGTATGGTTTATTTCAAACTTCTGCACAGACTTCATTGAGCATTCTGACTCTATGAGTATACAGTTTTCATAAAATTGGGGAGTTTTTTTGAGATGAAGTTTCGCTTTTGTTGTCGAAGCTGGAGTGCAATGGTACTATCTCAGCTCACTGCAACCTCTG
>CAUYLG010055713.1:45000-67229 GCA_963573385.1 Cacajao melanocephalus
TTCACTGATTTATTTTTCTACTTACTTTGCCATACAGTTTCTTTAGAAGTATGGTTAATTTCTAAATTTTGGTATTGTAATTATCTTGTTTTTTTAGTGATTTTAAATTTAATACTGCTGAGATCAGAGAATATATTTTCTGTTATTTTAATTATTTGATTTTTTTTCTTTGAGACAGGATCTGGCTCTCTTGTCCAGGCTGGGGTGCAATGGCTCAATCTAACTTACTGCAACCTCTGCCTCCTGGATTCAAATCATCCTCCCACCTCAGCCTCCTAAGAGTAGCTGGGACTACAGGTGTGTGCCACCATGCCTAAGTTTTTTGTTTTTTTTTTTTTTGTATTTTTTTTAGATATGGGGTTTTACCATGTTGCCTAGGCTGATCTCCAACTTGTGGCTTCAAGCACTCTTCCCACCTTGGCCTCCCGAAGTGATAGGATTACAGGTGTGAGCCACCACGTCAAGCCTCAATTATTTGATTTTTACTGATGCTCTTTTTTTATGGTCCAGCATATAGTATATATTGGTGCCTCCACAAGTAAACTTTTTTTTTAAAGTTCAAAGTGTTTGAAGTACATACCATAGTTATTTGGTGTAGTATTTCTATAAATATCAGTTGGGTCAAGTTCTTTGGTAGGGCTGTTAAAATCTTCTGTGTCTCGTTGTTTTGTCTCGTTGGAACAACTGACAAAACTATAAATCTGTAGTCACGTTGGGGATTTTTACTTATCCCTTTAGTTCTGTTTTTTGCTTCACGTATTTTGAAGTTGTATTGTTAGTTGCTTCACATGTAGAGTTATATTTTGTTGATGATCATATTTAGTGACTCGATTTTCTTTCTTTTTTTTTAATTTTTTTTTCTCAAGTGATCCTGTTTTCCTCAGCCTCCCAAAGTGTTGGGATTACAGGCATGGGCCACCATGTTCTGCTGAGTGACTCTATTCTTGTCATGTCTTCTCTTCTAATTTTTTTTTCATCTTGAGTGAAAAAAAAAAGAGACAGTGCCTTGCCCTGTCACCCAGGCTGGAGCGCAGTGGCATAATCATAACTTACTGCAGCCTCGAACCCTTGGGCTCAAGCAATCCTCCCATCTCAGCCTCCCAAGTAAGTGGAACTGCAGGTACACACCACTGTGACTAGCTGATTTTTCTTATTTTTTGTAGAGATGGGGTCTTTTTTGCTTTGTTGCCCATGCTGGTCTCCAACTCCTGGCCTCAAGCAATTCTCCTTCCTTTGCCTTCCAAAGTGTTGGCATTACAGTTGTGAGCCACTGTGCTGGGTGCATACTCTCTATTTAAGCCTACTATATTTGAGATTAATATGGTTATATTTAATATCACTTTTTTTATGCTTAGTGTTTGGATTGCTAGGTGTTACCCTCCCCACCCTTTGACTTTCAATCTGTGTCTCTTTAGTAGGTCTTGCTTTTTTCTCCAGTCTGACAGTTTGTAATTGTGTTGATTTCTTTTAGATTTAATTTAGTAATTACATAGTTGGATTTAAGTGTTCTGTCTTCTTATTTGTGTTTTATTGATGCCATTTGTTCTTTATTCTTGCATTATTGTAGGTAGATTGCATTTTTTTACTATTCTGAGTATTTAGATATATTCTTTTGTATTTAGAGTTTATTGTAAAGATTACAGCATGCATCTTTTAAGTTATCTTTAAAAATTATATCATTTATAGAACCTGTAGAATAGTGTGTTTCATTTATGTCTCTCCCTTTCTTTATCCCCTCCATGTTTTAGGTGCTTGTCTTATATATTCCTTCTGTGAATGCTTAAGTATCAGTATGGTGTCGTAAATTCTTTAATCACTGTGTCATGATCCATTGTTACCAGTATTCATTTTGATACTCAAACTATCCTATATTTAGCCAATGAGAGTCTCTCAAACCTACCTTTTTGTTTTGTTTCACGTTATTTTTTAAAATATCCATTAGTTTTTTTTGTCTTTCCTTTTTAACACAATAATATGTTGAAGAGCGATCTTTTAAATTCTTTAATCACATTATGGCTCTACTTAACATTTGTTAGTGGCCTTCCACTAACCATATGATAAAGTTTAAAATCATTCAACGTTGGGCGTATGTGGTTCCAATTATATATCCAGTTTTATGCCTTGTCTCTTTTTACACCTATACTCCATTTCTTCTGTTGTGGACTCCTCCACTAAAGCTTTCTTAACTTTTCCTATAGCAAATACTTTTTTTCTAATCTAATGGATGCCTTTTAAATTTATAGACTAGGTTAAGTCACTGTTAATTAAATTCCATAGCATTTTCTCCTTCCCCATCGTACCATTCATCCATGTAATTCTATGTGTAATATCTGTATTTCCTGATAAACTATGAAACAGTACAGAAATGCTTCATTTTCATATCCGTTTTAACATAGCTTTAATGTAGACCAGCACAGTATGTGCCTGACTTGTAGCAGGCAAATGTGCAATGAATAATTGTTGGCTAACTGACTGAACTGGGCATGTTAACTCTCTGAATGTCCTTGGGTGATTTCTTTTTCCTCATCTCTAAAATGAGAGGTCTCTGTTAATACCAGATTATCTTTAAAATTACTTTAATCTTTTGAATTTTTAGTAGTATTATTTAGTAGGAATGATAGAGAGACTAACTAAATTTGAGCATAAAAGTCCACATTAGAAAGCTTTCAGGGTATGAATGCAGTGCAAAAACTTCTGTACCTTGGTACAGAGTCTGGCTCTGACATCACATGGGTACCCTTGGACCAACAGAATTTACTTAGAAGGTAAATGATGTTTTTCTGTGTATCTGCAAACACGTGTAGTACTTTTTTTTTTTTTTTTGAGATGGAGTCTCCTTGTCACCCAGGCTGGAGTGCCGTGGCTCAGTCTTGGCCCACTCCACCTCCTGGGTCCAAGCTATTCTCCTGCCTCAGCCTCCTGAATAGCTGAGACTACAGGCATGTGTCACCACACCTGGCTAATTTTTGTATCTTTAGTAGAAATGGAGTTTCGCCATGTTGGCCAAGCTGATTTCGTGCTCCTGACCTTAGATGATCCACCTGCCTCAGCCTCTTGTAGTGCTGGGATTACAGGCATGAGCCACTGCACCTGACCGTAGTACTTAATTTTAAGTCAGTTTATTCACTTAACAGTGTGTATAGAGTATTCTACTATGTGCCACACAAATGAAATACAATGGTATATGCAAAATGTCTTATCACATGCTAGGTGCTTCAGAAATAGGAGTTGATTCATTGAGAAATTTCAGACATTTAGGCACAATGTCTCATAATTTGGTGTTTGAGCTGGTCTAGAACCCTAGTCGCCTGAACTAGTCTACTTTAGTGTTCTGCTTGAAGTGCTAGAATCAAAATGAGTTTTTGTAGTTAAGAGTTAATTATAAGACAGGGTATGATGGCTCACGCCTGTAAGCCCAGCTCTTTGGGAGGCTGAGGGGGTTGAATCAGTTGAGCTCAGGAGTTCATAACTAGCCTGGGCAACATGGCAAAACCCCATCTCTACCAAAAATACAAAAATTAGCTGGGCGTGGTGGCGCATGGCTGTAGTCCCAGCTACTCAGGAGGCTGAGGTGGGAGATTTGCCTGGGGGGCGGAAGTTGTAGTGAGATGAGATCATGCCACTGCACTCCAGCCTGGGTGACAGAGTGAGAGACCCAGTCTCAAAAAACAAAACAAAGAAAGTGGATGATAAAAGGAAATTTTTTGCTTTTGGAAGATTCACGCAAAACAATAATACCAAATAATTGACATAGTAAGTTAAAAGATTAGAGCAGACAGCCTTGTTTGAAAGAGGAAAAGTGGTGTGAGTGACAGAAAACAGAAGACATATTAGAGTGGTATGTGAATTTGGGGAGAAATGGTGGATGGCTTTGAGAGAGGTTCTATAGTACAGATGGCTTCCTGACTAAATATGAATGCCAGCCTCGTTGAGTCTGAGAAATGAAACAAGATAACTTAATTGTTGACATTTTATAATATTAATTATATAATTTTGGTTATACATGGTACAAGTTTGGGGATCTTTATGAAAATTATTTAAATAAACTTTATTCTTTGAATGCATTTTTGTAAATTTAGCTTATTTCTTTGATATAGACAAATGTTTTTCTTAAATTTTAAGAATAGCTATATGTTTGCATTATTTATTCAACAAATACATATCTGTCCTTTAAATTGTGCTGGACATTGCCTTAGGTTTATTCCTTACACTTGTAAGGAAAGGATACAATTGTTTTAAGTAATTGAGCAATAAAGAATTTCATTAGTCAGAATAATTTGGTCTAATATTTGGCTTTGTACTGATCTCTTATGTGTGTGTAATGATTATATATTCTGAAAGGGGAGATTACACATAAGAAACTCTAGGTTATCCTGTCTTTATCTCTTTAGAAGCCTTGTAATTGTTTTGTTAGTAAATTTTTAGGGATGGGTTGGGGAAGGCAGTTGTCTGCCATTGTAATTACACTTTATATTTGAGGTCTCAAAATACTTCACGGTGATTGCTTGAGCCCAGGACCTCGAGGCTGCAGTGAGCTATGATTGAACCACTGTAGTCCAGCCTCGCCGACAGAGTAAGACTCTGTCTTTAAAACAAAAACAAAAACAAAAACAAAGCCAACAAAAAACCTCTACTTCAGAATGTTCTGATTTATTCACTTTTCAAATAATTATATGAGAGAACTATATTTAAGAGACTTAAGTCTCTTAAGAAACAGATATTTTGTGTTTTTTTGTTTGTTTTTTTGAGACGGAGTTTCACTCTTGTTACCTGGGCTGGAGTGCCATAGTGCGATCTCAGCTCACTGCAACCTCTACCTCCTGAGTTCAAGCGATTCTCCTGCCTCAACCTCCTGAGTAACTGGGATTACAGGCTCCTACCACCGTGCCTGGCTAATGTTTGTGTTTTTTTTAGTAGAGACGGGGTTTCACCATGTGGCCAGGCTGGTCTTGAATTCCTGACCTTAGGTGATCTGCCTGCCTCGGCCTCACTCCACCTTGTCTGACTAATTTTGTATTTTTACTAGAGATAGGGTTTTACCATGTTGGCCAGGCTGGTCTTGAACTCCTTACCTCAGGTGATCTGTCTGCCTCAGCCTCTCAAAGTGCTGGGATTACAGGTATGAGCCACCACCCCCAGCCCCTTTTTTCTTTTTTTAATTCACAAGAGTATAAAAATCTATAACATTCCTTTTTGACATTTGGTGAATAGTTGATTGAATTTTAAACACACACATAGATTCTTACAAGCACCACCGCAAACAGGATACATAACACTTCTATCACCCCGAAAAGCTTCCTCATGCTTTCTTTTGTAGTCATAGCCTCTATTCACCCTTAGCCGCTGGCTGCCATTGTAGTATTATTTGTCACTATAGTTTTGTGTTTTTGAAAATGTCGTAAATGAGAAGGTTGGGCGCAGTGGCTCACATCTGTAATCTGAGCACTTTGGGAGGCCCAGGCGGATGGAACACCTGAGGTCAAGAGTTCGAGACCAGCCTGGCTGACATGGTAAAACCCCGTCTCAACTAAAAATACAAAAAAACAAGCTGGGTGTGGTGGCAGGCACCTGTAATCCCAGCTGCTCGGGAGGCTGAAGCACGATAATCTCTTGAACCCGGGAGGCGGAGGTGTCAGTGAGCCGAGATCACACCATTGCACTCCAGCCTGTGCAACAAGAGTGCAAGAGCGAAAATACAACCCCCACCCCCAAAATGTCATAAATGAACTCCTATAGTATATAACATTTTGGGACTGGCTTCTAAGGTTTGGTATTTTATCACTGCAAGCCTAGTGTGGGGGCTCATTCCTGTAATCCCAGCACTGAGCCGTAAGTGTACCACTGTACTTTAGGCTAGATGACAGAGGGAGATCCTGTCTCAAAAAAAAAAGTCGCTTCAAGTAAGATTAGACAATGAATTTAGAGGGCTGTTTTACTCTGTCTTTTATGTTGTAGTTGTCATATGTGTATATGTTGAAAACGCTGTAATTTTTACATTGCACTGTTAAACGTAGGTTAAATAACTGAATAATAAAACAATAGTCTGTATGTAAAAATAGTTATATTTATTTCTGTTCTTCATTTTCAATTTTCTTTTCTTTTTTTGAGATAGAGTCTCACTCCATTGCCAGGCGCCAGACTGGAGTGCAGTGGCACGATCTCGGCTCACTGCAACCTCCGCCTCCCGGGGTCAAGCAATTCTCCTGCCTCAGCCTCCCGAGTAGCTGGGATTACAGGCGTGCGCAACCATGCCCAGCTAATTTTTGTATTTTTAGTAGAGATGGGGTTTCACCATGTTGGCCAGGATGGCCTTGATCTCTTGACCTCGTGATCCGCCTGCCTCAGCCTCCCAAAGTGCTGGGATTACAGGCGTGAGCCACTGCGCCTGGCTTCATTTTCAGTTTTCTACGTTTTCTTCTGATATTATTTCACTTTCGTATGAGAGCCTTTCTTTTTCTTTTTCCTTTTTTTTCGAGACGAGATTTTAGTCTGTCACCCAGACTGATGTGCAGTGGTGATCCTAGCTCACAGCAGCCTCAAACTCTGGGCTCGGGTGATCCTCCCACCTTGGCCTCCCAAATTGCTGGGATTACAGGCATGAGCTGCCATGCCCTGCCTGTTTTTCTACTTTCTTTTTGCATCCATGTTTCTGATGGAAAGTCTGCAGTTATAAGTAATGTGTTGTTTGTCTCTGACTGTTTAAAGATTTTTCTTGTTGTTTAGGTTTTAGCAGTTTGATTATGAGTGTCTTGGTGTAGATGTCTTTGGGTTTTCCTGTTTAACGTTTGCTTAGCTTCTTGAATCTGCAGATATCTATCTGTGTTTCATCAAATTTGGGAAGTTTTCAGCCATTATTTCTTCAGATTTTTTTTTGCTCTGCAGTCTTTATCCTCTGCTTCTAGAGCTCTGATGCCATAAATACTATACCTTTTCATACCTTTCTTTTATAGTGATAAAATATACATAACATAAAATTTTCCATTTAACCATTTTTAGGTATATAGTTCAGTGGCATTAAATACATTCACATTGTTGTACTATTACCAACATCCATCTCCAGAACCCTCTACCTTACTCTTTTAAAAGTTTGCGTAGAATTTCATGTACAATCTATCTTAATAAATTAACCATTTCCCTGTAGTGGGATTTTTAGGTACTTTTTTATTGTTGTAAATTGTGTGGCAGCAAAGGTCTATCTTAAGTATTTATTTTTTCTCTCTTTCTTTCTTTTCTTTCTCTTTCTTTCTTCTTTCTTTTCTTTTCTTTTCTTTTTTCTTTTCTTTCTTTCCCTTCCGTCCGTCCGTCTGTCCGTCTTTCCTTCCTTCCTTCTCTATTTGTCTCTCTTTCCCCCCCCCCCTCCACTCCCCTCTTTTCTTTTCTTTTTTTTTTTGAGACAGAGTCTTACTCTTTTGCCCAGGCTGGAGTGCGGTGATGTAATCTTGGCTCACTGCAACCTCTGCCTCTGAGGTTCAAGCAGTTCTGCCTCAGCTTCCCGAGTAGCTGGGTTTATAGGTGTGTGTCACCATATCCGGGGATTTTTTTTTTTTTTTTTTTTTTTGAGACAGAGTCTTGCTGTGTTACCTGGGGTGGAGTGCAGTGGCACTATCTCAGCTCATTGCAACCTCCACCTCCTAAGTTCAGGCAATTCTCCTTCCTCAGCCTCCTGAATAGCTGGGACTATAGGCGCTTGCCACCATGCCTGGCTAATTTTTTTATTTTCAGTAGAGACAGAGTTTCGCCTTGTTGGACAGGCTGGTCTGGAACTCCTGACCTCAGGTGATCCACCTGCCTTAACCTCCCAAAGTGCTGGGATTATAGGCATGAGCCACTGCGCCCAGCCCAGGCTAACTTTTTTATTATTATTAGATACAAGGTTTCACCATGTTGGCCAGGCAGGTGTCAAACTTCTGACCTCAAGTGATCCTCCTGCCTTGGCCTCCCAAAGAGTTGGGATTACAGGCATGAGCCACTGCACCCAGCCTGTCTTAAGTATTTTAAAGGTAAACTTTTATCTGTTACTTTTTCTTTTCTTTTCTTTTCTTTTTTTTTTTGAGAAAAAGTCTCACTCTGTATCCCAAGCTGGAGCATGGTGTCACGATCTTGGCTCACTGCAACCTCTGCCTCCTGGGCTCAAATGGTTGTTGTGCCTCAGCCTCCTGAGTAGCTAGGACTACAGGCACATGCCTCCATATCCAGCTAATTTTTTGTATTTTAGTAGAGACACGGTTTCACCAGGTTGCCCAGGGTGGTCTTGAACCCTGAGCTCAGGTGATGTGCCCAGTTCAGCCTCCCAAAGTGCTGGGATTACAGGTGTGAGCCACCTCACCTGGCCTCTGTCACTTTTATTTGCAGTGACAGTCCTAGAGGTTGGGAGATTGTAAAGGGTGTGTGTATTGACTAAAATGAAGTCTTTATACTATTATTATTGGGATTTCTATTTTCAAAATTTATATTAAAATGTGTGAAACTGAAAGAGCCAGCAACTGGGTCTAGATTTAAAATAGAGCCTAGCAACCATTTGCTGACTAGAGGTCACTCACATTCTCTGTGTTCCTGAAAACTCACACTTCTGTTTAACTTTAGGTTTCACTAATTGAAGAGAAGCACTCCAGGGTTTTGATTTTTACCTTAAATAATTGAGAAAGCCTTTTATTTGTTATTTTAGTTATACGTTTCATAATTTACATCATATTTGCTGTAGACTTTAGGAAGCACTGAAAACAGTTTCTTTGAGGAATGCAATAGGTTTTATCATAAATATTCGTGATTCTTCAAACTCAGTAAACAATTCTATACATTATTTTGGACTAGAAAACTTAATGACAAAAACTATATTTTTCTTTTTCCTCAGTTTACTTTCTTTTTTGAGACAGAGTCTTGGTCTGTCTCCCAGGTTGGAGTGCAGTGACATGATCTTGGCTCACTACATCCTTTGCCTCCTGGGTTCCAGCGATTCTCTTGCCTCAGCCTCCTGAGTAGCTGGAGTTACAGGTGCATGCTACCACCCCCAGCTAAGTTTTTGTATTTTTAGTAGAGACAGGGTTTCACCAAAGAAGTGGGGTTACAGGTATGAGCCACTGTGCCCAGCCCCAGTTTACTTTTAAGGGTAAATACAGTATTCTACACTTGCAGATAGAAAGGGAGACATTGTCCAACTATAAAAATGATTTTTCTTTGCCTGGGCAGTTGGATTTCCAGCCTTAACTGTTGTGAAAAGAAGTCATTGAAGAAGTAATTTTGGCCAGCTGTGGTGGATCATGCCTGTTATCCCAGCACTTTGGGAGGCCAAGGTGGGAGGATCACGAGGTCAGGAGTTTGAGACCAGCCTGGCCTACATGGTGAAATCCTATCAGTACTAAAAATAACAAAAATTAGCCAGGCGTAGTGATGCGTGTCTGTAATCTCAGCTACTCGGGAGGCTGAGGCAGGAGAATTGCTTGAACCCAGAAGGCAGAGGTTGCAGTGAGCCCAGATTGCACCCATTGCACTCCAGCCTGGGCGACAGGAATGACACTGTCTCAAAAAAAAAATAGTAATTTTAAGGTGATGGCTTTTTTGTTTGTTTGTTTGTTTAAAGCTATTTACTCATTAATGGGCTCTATTCTCTATATTCTGTCATAAATTTTGACTATGTTTATCAGGTTATTGTAGCTATTTGAACAGATTTTTAAAATTAAAATTTATAATATTCATTTAACACTCAAATGATATGTTTTGTAAAACTTGAATAGAACATTTTTAGTGGCTGGCTTGTTATTTCTGAATTTGAAATTAATTCATTTGCTTTATTTTATGCAATTAAGAGTTTGTAAAATGCAGCTTATCTCCATTGCTTCTACTTAGAACTTTGGTTTTATTCTGTATAACATTAAAAAAAGGTTCTACTAAAAAAAAAAGTACTGCCAGCCCATGAAATGTGAATTATAGACAATAAGTGTACCTACAGCAAGTTGACAGATAGCCAATCTTTTTTTGATGGAGAGACCAAGCCTGTTTTTTAGTTTCTGTCAGTGTGATTTCTGGGAACTAATCATTTTGTTTAATTAACTTTACATAAATTTTGAAATGAATAAAAATGTGAAAAGAAGATGTATTTGCTTCTCCTTTAAAGGAAGAATTGTTAATGTCTTAAAAAGTCAGGCTCATGCCTATAACCCTAGCACTTTGGGAGGCTAAGTTGGGAGGATTGCTTGAGACCAGGGGTTTGGGACCAGCATGTGCAACAGAGTGAGACCCCATCTCAACAAAAAACAAAGAAAAAAATTTGCTGGGGGTGCCTATAGTCCCAGCTACTCAGGAGGCTGAGGCAGGAGGATCACTGTAGCCCAGGAATTCAAGTCTGCAGTGAGCAAAGATCATGCCACTGCACTCTGGCCTGGGTGACAGAGTGCGTTCCTGTCTCAAAAAACAAAAACAAAAACCCCAAAGTTATTTTTAAAAAGTCATTTAATTAAAAAGAAACACTTTATGGAGAGAGAATTGGATCTACCTTTTATAGTTTTCTTAACAAGTATTCAGTGTCCATTATATAACACTAATTTGAGTTTTTAGTTTATGCCTAGCTTGAGAGTCAATTGTGAGCATTAAATTTGAAAGTTTGGAGAAAGCTTTTAGAATTATATAGCCCAACTTCATTTACCATGGTTCATATTTCATTTATGATGGTATATTAACTGTGAGTAATTGCATGAAGTGTAAACTTCAGTGCTAGCTCTTGAGTTAACAGATCACGATGTTATTAACAGATGTCTGTCATGAACAATGACTAATCACATCACTTCTTTCAGAGTCTGTTGGAGTTGGTCACTGTGCATCTGTTATTCAGTTCATACACAGACAGCAAAGAGTGTAGTTGCTTTGAATCCTTGTCTTTCAATTAAAAACATACATGACATTTTATAAAAATGGATACTTGAGAGAATTTGCAAAAAAAAAAGTGAAAGTGCAGAAAAGGAATGAAAAGTGCTAATATAGGAACTGAAAAATGGAATGTGATTAGAAGATTCAAAAATGGTGACTGGTAAGTCACCAAGAGCTAGGCCTGCATGTAGCTACAGTATGAACTGTATTGAAAAAGTTCAATAAATATAAAAATGAATTGGTTCAGCCAGGCGTGGTGGCTCACATGTGTAATCTCAGCACTTTGGTAGGCCGAGGGTGGTGGATCACCTGAGGTCAGGAGTTCGTGACCAGCTTGGCCAAACATGGTGAAACCCTGTCTTTACTAAAAATAGAAAAAATACAGGCGTGGTGGTGGTGCCTGTAATCCCAACTACTGAGGCAAGAGAATCACTTGAACCCAGGAGGCAGAGGCTGCAGTGAGCCGAGATGGTACCATTGCACTTAAGCCTGGGCAACGAGCAAAACTCCATCTAAAAAAAAAAAAATAAAATATATAAATACATAAATTGCTTCATCATGTAGTTTAAGTAAATTGTATTAAGAACAGACCCTAGTCAGTTTGACGAGCATTCAGGCTGAAACATTAAAGTCAATTGTTGCACTGAAATAAAACTGTAATTACAAGGCAGCCGAATAACTTATTGCCAGTAAAGGCTGGTTTGATCATTTCAGAATGAGGATGGATTACTGGTAAGTTCTCTGGTAAAGAAGGTGATAGAACAGATGCTGCTGTGAAATTTGTGCCCAGATGTCAGAGATTAAGGCAGGTAGTTATGATCATCAGCTAGTTAACGTGTTGACGGGATAGGTCTTTTTTGGAATGCAGTCCATCATTAACTTAGGTGATGAAGGACGTAGGATCTCCAGGTGGCCATAAAGGGGAGTGTGTAGTTATGTCACCTGAGGAATTTAATGAAAGCAAACTTACAAACATAAATGAGGAAAATGTTGTGACAAAAAAGACAAATGTCATAGTGGTAGTGATACTGGTAGAAATTTCACAGTAACAAAACTCTTTGAGATACTAATAAGATTGAAAGGGCAATGGGTCTGATTTTCAAAGCCAATTCAAACTTAGAAATGATTACGGTAATTTTTTTTTTTTTTTTTTTTTTTTTTGGAGACAGAGTCTCATTCTGTCGCTGAGGCTGGAGTGCAGTGGCGCAATTTTGGCTTACTGCAGCCTCCGCCTCCCAGATTCAAGCAGTCCTGCCTCAGCCTGCAAGTAGCTGGGACTACGGAAACATGCCACCACACCTGGCTAATTTTTGTATTTTTAGTAGAGACAGAGTTTAACATGTTGGCCCAGCTGGTCTTGAACTTCTGACTTCAGGTGATCTGCCTGCCTCAGCCTCCCAAAGAGCTGGGATTACAAGCGTGAACCACCGTGCTCAGCTGACAATTTGTAAAGGCATGGAAAAGTTGCTTATTCTGTATCACAAGTTACATGAGGAAAAAACACAAAGGCAGGTACTGGCTACTCCTGGTAGGGTTTTTTTGTTTGTTTGTTTGTTTGTTTTTGAGACGAAGTCTTGCTCTGTCACCCAGTCTGCAGTGCAGTGGCTCGCTGCAACCTCTGCCTCCAGGGTTCAGGCAATTCTTCTGCCTCAGCCTCCCGAGTTGCTGTGATTACAGGCATGCGCCACCATGCCTGGCTAATTTTTGTATTTTTAGCAGAGATAGGGTTTCACCATGTTGGCCAGGCTGGTCTTGAACTCCTGACCTCAAGTCGTCTGCCTGCCTTGGCATACCAAAGTGCTGGGATTTCAGTGTGTGCCACCATGCCCAGCCATACTCTTGTAGGTTTTTTTTTTTAAACAAATAAATTAAACCCTTTGATTCTCAATGATTCGTACATTTTAAATTATAACATAGTAAATATTAGTTATACAATATTTTTCATTTTTCTATGCATTTAAACTGACAGTTTTTAACGTTCAAGTGTTTTGACAAAAAAAAGATCATGGAACAATTTAATTTTTCCCTTTGATCATTAAGATTGCTTTGCATGGTTTCAGCTTGCATAGTGTTTTTGTATTTCTTCATGGTAGCTGCCTGTATGAAAAATAAAATATGGCTGGGTATAGTGGCTCATGCTTGCATTCCCAGCGCTTTGGGAGGCTAAGGTGGGATGTCACTTGAGGCCAGGAGTTGAAGACCAGCGTGGGCAATATAGCAATACCCAATCTCTACAAAAAATTTTAAAAAATTACGTGGGCATGGTTGTGCAGACCTCTAGTTCCAGCTACTGGGCAAGCTGAATGGGAGGATCCCTTGAGCTCAGGAGTTTGAGGCTGCAGTGAGCTGTGGTCATGTTACTGCATTCCAGCCTGGGCAACAGAACAAGACCCATCTCAGAAGAAGTTTTCTGTAACAAATTTGTTACATTTTCCAACTTGAGAAAAATGATCGTAGAAATCATTAGGATTAATACATTTGAAAAACTAAGGGATATTTAAATCAGAGTAGCAGCAGGGAAAGATTAACATAACTCATTGTGGTGGATGAAGGAATAGGATTGGACATTTGATTTGGAGTGGTCTGTTGAAAGTATACAGATTATTTGAAACTTCAATGGAATCCTTGGGATTTTTGGAAAATTTGAAGTACACCCTATGGTGATTAAGTTTTTAAAATATGTAAGTTTCAAACGACTTGTTAACAATAGAAGTGATTCTTTTATTCACAGACCTTGAGGTTTTGTTATATTTTAGGTAGTGTTGTAGGTGCTAGGCTACTACAATACAGAACAAATAAAAATCTCTTTAGGCTAGTGTGATACTGTGATATCATAAGAAATACGTATTTGGTCTCTGTCCCAGGTGCATGGCACACAGCTCTTAAAACTGTTGGAATCTCTGGAGTGATAAGTGTCTCTTTTGTACTAATGAGTGAGTTGGGCCTAGGGCCAGGCCCTTCCATAGCTTCAGCATGGGGCTGGGCACCAGAAAGACCAAAACATGATTAGAGGGCTAAGCATAAGAGTTTAGCAGCAGTGACAATGATTTACTCAATTTTGGCTACATAATGAAGCCTCCGTAAAAACCCCAAAAGCCAAGGTTCAGAAAGCTTCTGGATTGCTGAGCCACGTAGAGGTGCTGGGAGGGTGGCATGCTGAGAGAAGGTGTGGGAGCTCCATACCTCTCCCACACATATATCGTTCTATGCATCTTTTTCATCTGGTTGTTCACCTGTATCCTTTGTAGTGTTCTTTATAGTAAACCAATAAACATGTTCACGTGAGTTCCATGAGCTGCTTTAGCCAATTAATTGAACCTGAAGTGGGGGTTGTAGGCACCCTAAGTTATATAGTTGGTCAGTTACAAGGACAAGTCACAACCTAGGATTTGCTATTGGTATCTGAAGTGGGAGGCAGTTTTGTTGGACTGAGCCTTCAACCTGTGGGATCTGACTCTTAATTCTAGGTAGTGTCAGAATTGAAGTGAATTATAGACACATAGTTGGTGTCTGCTAGATAATTTGGTTGGTGTGTGGTGAAAAAGTCCCATACATCTGGTCACTGAAATGTTCTGTGTTGTGAGACTATTATAGGAGAAAAATAATTGTTCTTTTCCTCAGGGTGCACTTTTGTCTGCCCTGGCTTTGAGAAGTGTAGGATTTCTAATCCTTTACAGAATCTTGATTTCATTTAGGTTCTATTGAAAGAAACTAACTAGATTGTTTTTAATTTTTAATATTATTCTAGAGGTCTTTATATAAAGCAGTCCTTTTTATTGATTTTGTGTTTAGTCTCCAAAGTTGGATTAAAACTCAAGGTTTGTATAACCCCTGTTATTTGTCAGCAGGTCGGTCTACAAAAAGAATGGAATATGTCCTGATACAGCTTCAGAAACCTGTATGGGCACTTGATTTCTTATAGCATTCCCAACTTGGGAATAAAGTTTTTATAGTTGTTACATAGTCACATTGGTCGTAGTAGCACTAGGAAAGAGCTGTGAATTCTACTTTGTTTGGGAAGTTGAGTGTGTGTGGGTTATGTGTGAGATTATGGTACCGTAGAAGAGTTGCAGTTTAAGCTCCATCACAGAAGCTGAGTATATGTTTACTATTGAATTAAGACTGGAAAAGCTTAAGCACTGTGCACAGTGGTCCAGATGCTTGAAACTACCTGAAATGTTGGGTGAGCAGCTGTAGGTCATTTATAATAGAGCATTTGCATACAGGATAGGGATGTAATGGGAACATGAAAGCAGGAAAAGATAAAGCTATAGAGGAAGGCAGGGCTAGATTTTGGAGAATCTTATATATCCTCAGAAGTTTGAACGTTTTTCTTCGGAGACTTTCAGAGCTGTGTATGTGTGTCCCCATCCTCTTAACCTCTCAGTACCACCATTTCTTCACCTATAAAATAGATGTGTTAACAACACCAACCTTACGAGATTTGGGAGAGATTAAATTGGATTAAGTCATGTCAAGTACTTGGAAAAAAAAAGTGTCATAAACTGGGCATGGTGGTGTGTTCCTGTAATCCCAGCTACTCATAAAGCCTAGTCAGGAGGAATTAAATACTTGTGCTTTTTTAACCTAGTGATCCCAATTCTAGGAATTAATCCTGCAGATATACTCACATAGTTAAGCCATATTGTATGTATACAGATGACAACCGTAGTATTATAAGACTGTGCAGCCACTGGAAAGAATGAAGTAGATCTCTGTGTAAAGATACATCGCCAAGATATACTATTGGGTTTTTTAAAAAACAGGGACATTTCCTTTTTTTTGTTTTGTTTTTGAGACAAAGTCTCGCTCTTGTCACACAGGCTGGAGTGCAGTGTCGGGATCTCAGCTCACTACAACCTCCACCTCCCGGTTTCAAGTGATTCTCCTGCCTCAGCCTCCTGAGTAGCTGGGATTACAGGTGCCTGCCACCCCGGCTAATTTTTGTATTTTTAGTAGAGATGGGGTTTCACCACATTGGTCAGGCTGGTCTTGAATTCCTGACCCGGGTGATCTGCCCACTTCAGCCTCCCAAAGTGCTGGGATTACAGGCGTGAACCAAAAGCAGGGAGATTTCTGTGTCTCTCCTCATTTTGTATCTTTACCAGTCTGAAAGAAAATGGCATCTCAATTTTGATTTTGGGTGAGATTGAATGTTTAGTGCTTGTTTTTGTTCTTTGGTCATTTTCTATTGATATGGTACTCTTTGAGTCCAAAATTGCTTTATACATAGAATATTAACCATTATTATACTACTACTTACAACTTTTTCACTCAGATTACCTTTAAGCTTTTCCAAACAATTTTTAAAAAATTAAAAAAAAAACTTTAAAATCTTTTTCATGAAGATTTCTGTTTCTGATTAAAAGACTTTTCTATCTTCTAGTGCTTTTATTGTTTTCAGTTTATGTTTAACTTACCTGGGATTAATGTTGGTGTGAAGTAGTGATTGTGATCAAGATTTTTCCACCTTAAATGGTTGTCATATTCTAGTTCTCATTTTTCCTTTAGGAGTGAGAATAGATCATTGGGTTTAGCAGTGTGGAGGTCCTTTATGACTTTGACAAGAAAAGTTTCAGTAGAAATAATGGGGGCAAAAAAGCTTTATTGAAGTGAGTTCAAAAGACAGATGTTGTAGGCACCATGTATAGACAACTTTTTTTTTTTTTTTTTTTTTAAGATGGAGTCTTGCTCTGTCCCCTAGGCTGGAGTGCAATGACATAATCTCAGCTCACTGCAACCTCCACCTCCTGAGTCAAGCGATTCTCGTGCCTCAGTCTCCCAAGTAGCTAGGATTACAGGCACCTGCCACCATGCTCAGCTAATTTTTGTATTTTTAGTAGAGACAGGGTTTTGCCATGTTGGCCAGGGTGGTCTTGAACTTCTGACCTCAGGTGATCCGTTTACCTTGGCCTCCCAAAGTACTGAGATTACAGGTGTGAGCCACTGCGCCTGGCTAGACAACTCTTTTTAAGAGTTTTGCTGTCAAGGGGAAGAGAAAAATGAGCAATAGCTCTAGGGAGATAGGGAATTGAGAAATATTTTACAGGATGACAAGAAATAATAGCGTGTGAATGATACGAGAATAATAGAGGGAAAAAGCAGTGGTGCGGGAGAGAAAATAGATAGCATTTGCTTACAGGATAGGGATGTAATGGGAACATGAAAGCAGGAAAAGATAAAGCTATAGAGGAAGGCAGGGCTATATTTTGGAGAATCTTATATATCCTCAGAAGTTTGAACATTAATCTCCCTAAAATCTCTCTATTTTTTGAGATGGAGTCTGTTCCTGGTTGCCCAGGCTGGGGTACAATGGTGTGATCTTGGCTCAGTGCAACCTTCGCCTCCCGGGTTCAAGCGATTCTCCTGCCTCAGCCTCCTGAGTAGCTGAGATTACAGATAACGCATCACCACACCTGGCTAATTTTTGTATTTTTAGTAGAGATGGGGTTTCACCATGTTGGCCAGGCTGGTCTTGAACTCCTGACCTTATGATCCTCCCACCTCATCCTCCCAAAGTGCTGGGATTACAGGCGTGAGCCACTGTGCCCGGCCATCACTTTTCAAGTATGTAATATATTACTTACTGGAGTCACTATGACCTACTGAGTTTGACTTTTCTAGATTCCACATATAAGTGAGACCATGTGGTGTTCATCTTTCTGTGCCTGGCTTATTTCACTTTACATAACGTCCTCCAAGTTCATCCACATTGTTGCAAATATAGGATTTCCTTTGTAAAGGCTGAATGGAGTTCCCTGGTGGACACTTAGATAGATTCCGTATCTTGGCTATTGTGAATAATGCTGCTGTGAACATGGGAGTGCAGGTATCTCTTTGATGTACTGATTTCATATCTTTGGATATATACCCAGTAGTGGGATTGATGGGTCATATGTTATTTATATTTGTAATTTTTTGAGGAACTTCCATACTGTTTTTATTATGGGTTTACTAATTTATATTCCCACTAGTTATAGTCTAATTCTTAAATATATTGGATTTTGTGTTTTCTGTTTTATTTCATTGGTCTGTCTGTTAATTGCCATGCAAGAACCACATTTTAGTTATTGTGCCTTTGGTGTATGGCAGGGCATATTTTCCTCCTTGCTACTGTTACCATCCAACATTTTCTTGGTGTTCTTTATTCTTCCAGATGTCCTTGATAATGATTTTGTCTACTTTTCTAACTCCCTGTCACTCTCTCTATCTTGTGGGGATATGGACTTTTTCAAAGTGTTGCTTTTTCTGTTTTGTGAATATAATGTATTACCTGTTTACCCTCAGAAAAATTTTATAATTTTTTTCATAATGATTTTATACTTTTCCTCTTTCTAGAACTTTTTATGTGTAGTTGCTCTTGTGATTTGAATTTTTTCCATATGTTTTAAACTAATTATTGCTGGTTTATAGGAATGCTGTTGACTTCTTGAATGTTGAATTTTGTAAGGAGTCACCATATTGAAATGTGTTTTTATTCCTAATACCTTTCAGTCTGCAGTCTTGGACTTTTCAAGTAGATAATCATGTTCACTGCAAATAATGCCAGCTTTGGGGTTTTTTTTTTTTTTTTTTTTTTGCTATTTTTATACTTTATTTTTCTTGTTTTATTGCATTAACGAGTACTTTCAAAATAAGTTAAAATGGTGATTCTATTACCACTTTAATGATAATTAAATGGTATATATGTGATGTTGTCTGCCAGCTTCTGTTGATTATTAATGGATACCTGAAATTTTGAGTTGAGATCAGTGCTGACAGCATATCTGTATTTTGTAGGAAAGATTGCTTGTGCTTGGTTAGTGGCAGAAGGAGAGGGATTTTTTAAATTGAAAAATTTATTTATTTATGAGATGGGATTTTAGTATGTTGCCTAGGCTAGAGTTCAGTGACTGTTCATAGGCACAGTCATCCTCATACTCACGTATTCAAGTGATCCTCATACTTAAGAAGGCAAGGCTTGGAAAGAAGAGAGTAATAGGAAGCAAGTATTTACTAACTTCTTTAGTATTTCCTCATTAAACTTGGCTGACAATTTAACATAATTATTTTTAGCATGTTAAATAATTACTTAGCATGTTAAATAATTACATTCTGTTCTATGTATTGTTAAACTGTCAAGTGGGAACATCTTTGCTTATACAGTACTTGTGGGGTGGCTGAAT
The DNA here is from genome assembly GCA_963573385.1 of Cacajao melanocephalus. Classification (NCBI taxonomy): domain Eukaryota; kingdom Metazoa; phylum Chordata; class Mammalia; order Primates; family Pitheciidae; genus Cacajao; species Cacajao melanocephalus. Next base: position 64,026 of record CAUYLG010055713.1, read on the forward strand.
GGCATGTTTTTTTTTTAACAAAAAATTTAAATATTATACTGCTTTGGAGTATATTACTAAATTTTAAGAAAGATCTTTTTGTAATAATATGCACAGAAATTTATAAGCCTATACTGCCGACATAAGTTAGTATCATTGCCCAAGGTGTTTCTGTAGTATGCTAATAACTGTTACCTTCAAAAGTGTTCTGTGGTCAAGTACATTTGGAAAGTGCTAGACAAAACAATATAATACAGGTTAGACTTCTTAGCATTTAATAAATTAGCATACATTGTTAATTACCAAAGAAGAGATTTATATTTCTCGTATTTATTTGATCACAGAATTCTCCTTTTCATAGAGCATTTTGCAGGTTTTTTTATGACAGACATTGGGATATACAAAGCTGTGGCACTCAGTAAAAAAGATATTGAGAGATTATGCCAGAAAAAAAAATACGTATATGTATATATAAAATATACTAGGGCCTATAGGAACCCCAGAATGCAAAAGATTTATCTAGGAAGTGATACTCATATACAAGTGAACTGTACCACAAGTGACTGTAAATGAAATATAAACTAAGTGCTACAGAGAAGTAATGAATTTTAAATGAGCCATCAGAAAAAGCCTCACTGAAGAGCTATACTTGAAAGAAGCAGTGGAATTTCATCAGGCAGAGGTCTTTCTTAGAGGAGTAGAAATAGTATGAGAATGATAGGATTAGAACTTTGTGTTGGAGTGAGAAATGACTTCACAGCCGGTGATTTTTGAAGACACACACCTTTCTCCTGTTTCCGTCCTCCAATAGATTTTTTTAGAATAAGGTCTAGTATTTAAATATGACTAATGCTGAGGGTGACCAAACTGAAATGCTTTTGACAGCGAAGGGGATCACATTTATAATTACATGGAGACAACAGGTGTAAACTGGGATTTCTTTGACTAAGTGTAATATGTGGTCATCCTGTCTATAAAGAATGTTCTGAAGTGTTTGGCACATGACTTTGTCATCAGCTGTATTTTGCAGTAGTACTTGCCTATTTACTCTTCTAATTATAATCCAGCTAGCCTTCTCTCTGCTCTCTGAATTCTCCATTCTTTCTCCTGCTGAGAACCTTTACATTTGCTGTTTTTGGATTTCTTGAACCCTCCCCTTACCCATTCACCTGTTTTAATTCCTACTCATCCTTCAGATCTTAAATGAAGGAATAGTTCTTTTGCCTTCCTTGACCCTTCTGTCTACGTTAGGCTGTCTTTCTCATTCTCATTCAACAGAGTAATTCCCATAGTGTTTTATGTCTTTGTAACCCTTCATTTTAAAATTTTATTATTTTATTTTATTTTTAGTTGGAATCTCACTCTGTCACTCAGGCTGGAGTGCAGTGGTATGATCTCGGCTCACTACAACCTCTGCCTCCCGGGTTCAAGTGATTCTCCTGCCTCAGCCTCCAGGAGTAGCTGGGACTACAGGCGTGTGCCACCAAGCCCAGCTAATTTTTTGTATTTTTAGTAGAGACGAGGTTTCACTGTATTGGCCAGGGTGGTCTTGAACTCCTGACCTCAGTTGATCCACCTGCATCAGCCTCCCAAAGTGTGCTGGGATTACAGGTATGAGCTACCGTGCCCGGTCTCATTTCTTTAGGTAGTTATTTGATGTATATTTTTCACATGGGAGTAAGGATTGGGTCTGTTTCTGCTCACCATTTTACTCCATAGTCTGGTAAAGAGTATAGGCTCAAACCATGGATCTAAAAGCTAATGTAAGCAGGGGAGTAGAGGATTTATCTAAAACATTAAGGCATGTTAGAAATGGCAGTGGGGTGTGTGTGTGTGTGTGTGTGTGTGTGTGTGTGTGTGTGTGTGTGTGTTTTGTTTTTGAGATAGTGTCTCATTATGTCACCCAGGCTGGTCCCAAAACTCCTGGGCTCAAGCACTCTTTCCACCTCAGCCTCCCAAGTAGTTAGGATTATAGGTATGTGCCACCAGGCCCAGCTGATAGTTCTTTTTCTTTTTCTTTCTTTTAGAGACAGAGTCTTGCTCTGTTGCCCAGGCTGGAATGTAGTGGTGTGATCATAGCTCACTACAACCTCGAACTCCTGGGCTCAAATGATACTCCTGCCTAGGACTACAGCGAGTGCCATCATGCCCAGCCAGTTTATTTTGTTTATTTTATTTTTAGAGATGGTAGTTCTTATTATTGATCAGTTGAAAGGAATGGGAGGAAAATGCTCATTTTGACAGTTCTCGTTTGATCTCCAGGGTGTTTGGGGCTGCCACTAAAATGGGGAAGGGACAGGTACTGAGAAGAGTAGTTATCAGAGAGGAAGAAAATGAAACTTATTTGATCACTTTCCATCTCTCCTTAATCATTGAAAATTCCAGTATCAGCTGGGTTCACACCTAAAATCCCAGCACTCTGGGAGGCTGAGGCAGGCGGATTGCTTGAGCCCAGGAGTTCCAGACCAGCCTGGGTATAGGGTCCAGCCCTGTAGGGCTTTGTGAGCCCCTCCCTATTGGTGCGGAGATGAGAAACTGTAGAAATAAAAGACAAAGACACAGACACAGAGATAGAGAAAAGAGAGTTTGGGCTTGGGGGCTCACTGTCAACCAAAGCACAAAGACCTGCAGTGGCACTGAGTTTTATTGAATACACAGTCTGACATTTATTGAGTACAAAGCAGTAGGCAGGGAAGGTAGGGTGAGGTAATGGTAGTTGGTGATAGGGTTAAGTAAATTTTATGAGTTTTGAAAATAGGGGGCCCAAGACTTTAAAGTAGCCGAGGCGAGGAGAAAAGCTAATACGTCAGCGCTCTTCTCATATTTGTCAGAAATATTAAAGACAGTAAGACTATGTTACTATTATTCTTATCTTTTAAGAAAAAGAGAAACCAGGTGTAGAAGCAGGGTGTGCGAGTAGACATGGAACGTGACCACTGAAGCACAGCATCACATACAGACGGTTAAGCCCCCAGATGTCTGTGGGCCTACCTAACAGCCATTAGGCCTTGCCACAAAAGCTTGGAGAAGCAGAGTTTTCTTCTGATTTTCCCAGAAAGGAGATGTCTGAGTTATTTTGGACACCTCCTTCCCTGGCTGGCTAAACAGCAGGTGCTTTTACAGCACTGGTGCTGCTGCACAGCCGAGGCACCCTCCAGCAGCCCTTATGTGGGCGTGACAGAGGGCTTAGAGCATCTTGCCTTAGGATTACTTTGTTCACAATGT
>CAUYLG010055714.1:0-15140 GCA_963573385.1 Cacajao melanocephalus
CAATCTACCCATCTGACAAAGGGCTAATATCCAGAATCTACAAAGAACTAAAACAGATTTGCAAGAAAAAAACAAACAAGCCCATTCAAAAGTGGGCAAAGGATATGAACAGACACTTTACAAAAGAAGACATATATGAGGCCAACAAACATATGGAAAAATGTTCAACATCACTTGTCATTAGAGAAATGCAAATCAAAACTACATTGAGATACCAGCTCATACCAGTTAGAATGGCAATCATTAAAAAATCTGGAGACAACAGATGCTGGAGAGGATGTGGAGAAATAGGAACACTTTTACACTGTTGGTGGGAGTGTAAACTAGTTCAACCATTGTGGAAGACAGTGTAGCAATTCCTCAAGGACCTAGAAATAGAAATTCCATTTGACCCAGCAATCCCATTACTGGGTATATATCCAAAGGATTATAAATCATTCTATTATAAGGACTCATGCACACAAATGTTCATTGCTGCACTGTTTACAATAGCAAAGACTTGGAACCAACCGACATGCCCATCAATGATAGACTGGACAAGGAAAATGTGGCATGTATACACCATGGAATACTATGCAGCCATAAAAAAGATGAGTTCGTGTCCTTTGTAGGGACATGGATGAATCTGGAAACCATCATTTTCAGTAAACTGACACAAGAACAGAAAATCAAACACTGCAAGTTCTCACTCATAGGCAGGTGCTGAACAAAGAGAACACATGGACATGGGGAGGGGAGCATCACACACTGGGGTCTGTTGGGGGGGAACTAGGGGAGGGACAGCAGGGAGTGGGGAGTTGCGGAGGGATAACATGGGGAGAAGCGCCAGGTATAGTTGATGGGGAGGAAGGCAGCCAACCACATTGCCATGTTTGTACCTATGCAACAATCATGTATGTTCTTCACATGTACCCCAAAACCTAAAACACAATAAAATATATATTAAAAAAGAAAAGAGTCTAGTTTTATTCATCTGCATATGGCTATCCAATATTCCCAGCACTGTTATTGAAAAGAGTACACCCCATTGTATCCTTTCATTGATGTTGCCCATGATCAGTTGGCTCTCAGAATATGGCTGCATTTATTGCATCTCTATTCTTCTATTATTAATCTATGTGCCTGTTTTTATAGAAATAACATGTTCTTTTGGTTATTATAGCCTTGTAGTATAATGTGAAGTCAGGTAATGTGATGCATTCAGCTTTGTTCTTTTTGTTTAGGATTGCTTTGCTAATTTGGGCTCTTTTTTAATTCCATATGGATTTTAAGATTTTTTTTTCTAATTCTGTAAAAAATGATGTTCCTATTTTTATAGGGATTATATTGAATCTATACATTCCTTGGGGCAATGTGGTCATTTTAATGATACTAATGTTTTAATTCCATGAGTGTGGAATGTTTTTTCAATAGTGTGTGTCCTCTTAATTTCTTTCGGCACTGTTTTGCAGGGTTTTTTGTCATTGTTGTTGTAACATCTTTCAAATTCTTGGCTAAATATATTACTGGGCATATTTTTTGAGTGATCAGACATGGAATTGCCTTCTTGATTTGGTTCTCTGCTACATCATTCTTGTTGTATTGAAACATTACTTATTTTGTACATTGATTTTATATCTGAAATCTTTACTAGTCTGTTTATCAAGTCTAAGAGTTCCTTGGTGGAGTTTTTAAGGTTTTCTAGATATAAGATTATATCATCAGTTAACCATGGTAATTTAATATTTTACCTCTGTTTTTTTATTGTACTTTAGGTTCTGGGGTACATGTGCAGATTATGCAGGATTGTTGCATAGGTACACACATGGCAATGTGGTTTCCTGCCTCCATCCCCCCATCACCTACTGGCATTTCTCACCATGTTATTCCTCCCCAACCTCCCCACCCCCTTGCTGTCCCTCCCGTTCCCCCACAACAGACCCCAGTGTGTGATGCTCCCCTCCCTGTGTCCATGTGTTCAAAGGGCTGTTGAATTTTATCAAAGGCCTTCTCTATACCTATTGAGATAATCATTTTGTTTTTGTCTTTGGTTCTGTTTATGTGATAGATTATATTTATAGATTCGAGTATGTTGAACCAGCCTCGCATCCCTGGGATGAAGCCGACTTCATTTCTGAATAGACCAATAACAAGGTCTGAATTTGTAGCAGCAATTAATGGCCTACCAACCAAAAAAGTCCAGGTCCATATGGGTTCACAGGCAATTTGTACCAAATGTACAAATAGGAGCTGATACCATTCCTTCTGAAACTATTACAAACAATATAAAAAGAGGGAATCTTCCCTAACTCATTTTATGAGACCAATATCATTCTGATACCAAAACCTGGCAGAGACACAACTAAAAAGGAAAATTTTAGGTTGATGAACACTGAGGCAAAAATCTTCAAGAAAATTCTTTTCTTTAAAAGTGTTAAATATTGGTCCCATTCTCTTCTGGCTTGTAGGTTTCCACTGAGAGGGTCACTGTTAGTCTGATGGGCTTCACTTTATTTGTGACCTGGCCTAAACATGTTTTCCTCCATTTTGACCTTGTAGAATCTGGTGATTTTGTGTCTTGGGGTTGAACTTCTCGTGGATTATCTTACCAGGGTTTTTGGGTTTCCTGAATTTGAATGTCAGCATGTCTTGCTAAGTTGAGGAAGTTCTGCTGTATGATATCCTGAAGTATGATTTCCAACTTGGTTTCCTTCTTCTTCTCTCTTACAGGCACCCTAATCAGTCTTTGGTTTAGTCCTTTTTACATAATCCCATAGTTTCAAAGGTTTTGTTCTTTTCCTTCTTTTTTCTCTAATCTTATCTGCTTGTCTTATTTCAGCAAAATAGTCTTCAAGCTCTGAGATTATTTTCTCCACTTGTTTTTTGTGGTTATTGATACTTGTGGTTGCACTTAAGGTTCTCAAGTTGTGTTTTTCAGCTCCATCAGTTAATTTATTTTCATTACTAAACTGGTTATTCTGGCTAACAGCTTCTGTATTGTTTTATGAGAGTTCTTAGCTTTTTGACTTTGGTTAGTATATACACCTTCAGCTCAGTGATGTTTGTAATTACCCACATTCTGAAGTCTACTTCTATCACTTTATTCATCACAGCTTCAGCCCAGTTCTGTGTCCTTGTTGTAGAGATGTTGTGATTATTTGCAGAAGTGGCATTTTGGCTTTTTGAGTTTTCAGTGTTTTTGTGTTGATTCTTTCTCATCTTCATTAGCTTATCTACCTTTGATCTTTAAGGATGCTAACCTTTGATGGGACATTTGTGGGGTCTTTTTGGTTCATGTTGTTGTGCTTTTTGTTTGTGTTTAACTGTAAGGCTTCTTTCTAGGGCTGCTGTGGTTTTCTGGGGATCCACTCTAGACCATGTTTACCTGGGTCCCTCTCTCACCTGGAGGTGTCACCAGTGGAGGCTGCAGAACTGCAAAGATGGCTGACCTAGAGGGACACCAACCTGATGCCAGTGAGAATGTTCCTGTATAAGGTGTCTGGCAACCCCTATTGGGGGGTCTCACTCAGTCAGGAGACATGGAATCAGGGACAACCCCCTTAACAAAGCACTCTGGCTGTCCCTTGGTGGAGCAGGTGCACTGCACTGGGAGAAATCCCCCTTGTCTGGACTGTCCGGACATTTCTGAGCCAGCAGTCAGGAAAGACTAAGTGCACTGAAACATGGAGACCATGCCTATCCCTCTCTACAGGGGCTTTGCAGGCCCCTTACCTAAGGGACTTCATCTCAGGGAGGACAGAGTTCTGTCTGTAAACCCTTCGCTGGAGTTGCTGAAATTCCCACAGGAAGCCCCACCTGGTGAGGAGAAATTGTTCTGATCCCACCTAAAAAAGCAGTATAACCATGACCTGCCACAGCTCCTGTGCTGTACTGTGGGGAGTTCTTCCCGGTCCAAACCACCCAATCTCCCCGGCACTGGGAGGGGAAACAGCAGACCGGAGCCATAGTGATGGCAGCTGCCCGTCCCTCCAGGAACTAAGTTATTTTAGGCAGTTTCCATCATGCTGTTCCTGGCTAAAATGCATCTTAGGCAGTCTCCAGACTGCTGCCAGTGGCAGCAAAACTCTGTGCTTGGGATTTAAGGCACCAGTGACACAGTCTCAAGAGGGGATTTCCTGATCTGCCAGTTGCACAGATCTATGAAAAAAGTGTGGTTTTCTGGGTGTGGTAGCACAATCACCCACCACCTCCTTTGGCTGGGGGTGGGAGCTCCCGTGCCCCTTGCCACTCCAGCTCCCAGGTGGGCCATGACTCCACCTGTGGAAAAGCACAGACCCACAAAGCTGTCCCATGAAAGCAGGTGGGAAGGAGGCTGTACCCTGCAAAGCCACAGGGGTGGAGCTGCCCAAGACCATAGGAACCCACCTCTTACCTCAACGTGACCTGAATGTGAGACATGGAGTAAAAGGAGAAAATTTTAGAGCTTTAAGATGTGACTGCCCTGCTGGATTTTGAAATTCTATGGGGACTGGTGCTCCTTTGTTTTGGCCAATTTCTCCCATTTTGAGCTATATTTATTCAATGCCTGTAGCCCCATGTATCTAGGAAATAACTAACTTGCTTTTGTTTCTGCGGGCTCATAGAGGGAAGAGACTTGCCTTGTCTCAGATGAGACTTTGGACTGTGGACTTTTGAGTTAATGCTGAAATTAGTTAAGACCTTGGGGGACTGTTGGGAAGGCATGTTTCGTTTTAAAATGTGAGAGCACCCGATTTGGGAAGGGCCAGAGGCAGAATGATATGGTTTGGCTGTGTCCCCACCTAGATCTCTTCTTGAATTCTCACGTTTTATGGGAGTGGCCCCGTGGGAGGTGATTGAATCATAGGGGCTGTCCTCATGAGAGTGAATAAGTCTCATGAGATTTGATGGTTTGAAAAAAGGAATTTTCTGCACGAGCTCTCTTATATGCCACCATGTGAGATGTGCCTTTCACTTTCCCCATGGTTGTGAGTCCTTCCCAACCAAGTGGAACTGTAAATCCAATAAACTTCTTTTATACCTAAGACATTCATAGTCTTTATGAGCAGGGTGAAAACAGGCTAATGCAACTAGGTATACACCCAAAGGAATATAAATCATTCTATTCAAAAGATACATGTATGCATATGTTCACTGCAGCACTATTCACAGTAGGAAAGAGTTGGAATCAATATAGATTCTCATCAACAGTGGACTTCATAAGGAAAACGTGGTATATATACACCAGGGAATACTATATGGCCATAAAAAGGATTAAGATCATATCTTTTGCAGGGACATGGGTGGAGCTGGAAACCATTATCCTCAGCAAACTAACAGAGGAACAGAAAACAAGACACTGTGTGTTCTTGCTTATAAGTGGGAGCTGAACAATGTGAACACGTTGACACAGGGAGTGAAACAACACACACTGGGGCCTGTTGGGTATTGTGCGGTGGGAGAGCATCAGGAAAAATTGCTAATGCATGCTGGGTCCTAATACCTAGGTGATGGGTTGATAGGTGCAGCAAATCACCATGGCACACATTTACCTATATAACAAACCTGCACATCTTGCACATGTACCCAGGAACTTAAAATGTAAAAATAAATAAGTAAATTTATTTTTTAAAAAATACAAAAACATTGCCCATGAGCAGTTCTATCCCTCTCTATACTGTTGTATGGAAAATTACATTATCATTCTTTTCACATTATTATATTTTATAACTTCAGGTTTATGTAGTTGTCTTTTAAATTATGTAAAATATAGAAGATAACCTAAAATCAAAATTATGTTAATAGCATTAATAGTCATTATGTATTTTCCATTGCCAGAGTTCTTTATTTCTTCATATAGTTTTGGGTTACTATCTATTGTTTTTCATTTCACTTCTTTCAGGATTTCTTATAGTAAAAGTAATATGTAGCTTCTGAAGTGTCCATTCTTCCACTTGTGTTGGACTAGTGTTTTCTTAGAGATTTACTTGAATTCCAGGTGCTGAGGACAAGGATAGGGGTTGAAGAAGGGATAGAAGAGGAGAGAGATAAAGGGACAAAAACAACTTTCATTAAATACAAGATTTAGTTCTTCTTTCCTTCTTTCTTGTATTTAATAAATCTATATTTATTAAATAAATGTGTATTTAAAAGCTAAATGAGTACTTAATAGCTACTTACTCTCCCATTTTCACTTAGTAAGTTCTAGCTGAATAAAATTAATGAATAAAATATATGAAGTTCATTGTGCCATTTTAAATTAGCAAAAGACTCAACTAAAAACAAAAAGTAGAGCAACCTCCAGACTCAAATATAAAGAATATTTAAAGAAGCATTCTACCATGAATACTGAAAACTAAACTTTGGTTTAATTTTCAATAAGATTCAAATATAATGACATCTATGAAACAGTAGAAGAAATCAAACTGACAAAATTGACAGATAAACTACACATATGTGAGTTGAAGAATTGCAGAATTTAGAATATGCAACATGTTTAAAATCTACATTAATAAATTTATAGAATAAAATTGATGCTAGCAAACATTGAATCAATGATTAGAGGGCAAAATTTAAGATTATCCACTGCTACTGACTGAAATGTGTTCCCTAAAGTTCCTTTGTTGAAACTCCAACCCACAATGTGACTATATTTTAATATAGGTACCTTTAATACCTATATTAAAGGTAATAAGTGTTAGATGAGTAATAAGGTTGGTCACTGGTCTGATAGGATTGTTGTTCTTTTAATAAGAGACATCAAAGTTCCTTCTCTCTCTTTACATGTACATACAAAGAGGCAGTCTTGTGAGCACTCAGTGAAATGGTGGGCCACCTACAAGCCAAAAGAATGGAACCTATCTTGTTTACACATTAAGCTTAAACTCTCCAGCCTTCAGAACTATGAGAAGATAAATTCCTGTTAAGTATGTGGTATATTGTTATGGCAGTACAAGGGGACTACGCCAGATTTTGCTATTGAGAAATGTAGTGCTGATGTAAGAAATGCCTGAAAATGTGTAAGCCACATTGGAACTGGATAATGGGTAAAAAAGTTTTGAAGTGCATGCTAGAAATACAGACATAAATTTGATACCAGTGAAGTCTCTGGTAGAAATGAGGAAAAGTTTATTTGAAACTGGAAGAAAGATGATTCATGTTATAAAGTGTCAAAGTTTAGATGAACTGTGACCTAGTGTTTTGTAGATGGTAGAACCTAGGAGAAGAAAATAGCATAGTTAGCTGTGGAGATTTCTAGGCAAAGTAATGAAAAACTGGCTTGGTTCCTCCTATTAATAGTAAATATTAATGGAGATAGATAAATTGAAGAATTATAAATCAAAGAATAATAAGAACTTGAAGATTTGGGAAATTCTACCCTGAATTCTGCCCTACAGAGCATCAAGCTAAAGATTATTTTTGAGCCTTAAAATCTATTGAAATGGGTCTTGCAAGGTTTTAGACTTCAGGCTTTTCATCCCTTGCTTCTTTCCTATTTCTCCCTTTTGGAATGGCAATGTCAATGGCCTATGTCTGTTCCTCCACTATATTTTTGAAACTTAAAATGTGTTTGGTTTCACAGGTTCACAACTAGAGAGAAATTTTGCCTTGAGATGACTGATACATAAGGTCTCATTTATATGTGATTAGGTGAGACTGCACATTTTAGACTTTAGAATTGATGCTGGATTGAATGAAGACTTTTGAAGCTGTTAAGTTGTAATTAATTTATGTTACATACCATGAGGATGTGAATGTTGGAGGGTCAGGGCAGTATGCTATGGACAGAATTTTGTCACCCCAAAAAGTATATGCTGAAGCCCTAAGCCTCTCTGTGATTGTTTTGGAGAAAGGGACTTTAAAGAAGTGATCAAGGTTAAAATAGGTCATAAGAAAAGAGCATTGATCTGATAGCACTGGTGTTCTTATAAAAGAGGAAGAGACACAAATATCATTCTCCAGCATGTGAGGACACAGTAAGAAGATGGCTATCTCCAAGCCAAGAAGGGAGCAGTCACAAGAAAAATGAACTCTTTTAGAGCCATGATCTTGGAGCTTCCCATCTCCAAAGCTGTGAGTAAATAAATTTCCATTGTCCAAGCAAATTCTACCCAAAGTATTTTGTTATCATAATCTGAGCTGACTAAGAAACTTTCCAAAGTAGAAATCAAAACAATTGAAATTTTTAAAACAGTTAAAAACATACCAAGAAAAAGCAAAGCTTTGAGTTCATGAGTATGTACCTTAAAGAGAACAATGCATAGTAAAAGTAAATACAAATTTACTTTACAAATTTTACTTTACAAAAGTAAATACAAATTTTACTTAACAAAGGTATAAATAGATAAATTTTCTCTAATATCTCTATAATATTTTTCAGAAAAATTATGTATTATTTTAGAAAAGAAATGAAGATACATGCTATCAATTTATTTTTAAATTATCTAACTATTAATTAAAAATGCTAAAGTCATGTATTAGAGGAATACTGATCTTCATTTCTCAATTTTGACCCTAATGCTGGGAATTTATTTATTTTATGGTTTCTATCCCTATGGTGCCAAGCTTGGCCTATTATGTTTCACACATTTATTTTTTTCAGTGTTCTATTTAAAGTTGAATTTTTGATATCCAACTTTATATAGTGATCACTTAAAATAATAAATAGCTTTCTTTTCTCTTGTGTCTTTGCTTTTGGTATCTGAATAATACTGGCCTCATAGGAGGAGTCAGTTAGAATTCCCTGCTCCTGGAATTTTTATGGAATAGTTTCAGGATGATTGCAATTAGGTATTTTTTCACTTGGAAAAATTTGGTTATGAATCCATCTGGTCTTGGGTTTTTGTTGTTGTTGTAGAAATATTTTTAATTACTGATTCAATCTTGCTATCCATTATTAATATATTCAGGATTAATCTCTTCCTAGTTCAATTTTCGGACATTATATGTTTCCAAGAATTGATCCATTGGCTTGGCATTTGCTGATTTGTGATCATATAGCTGTTCTCAATAGTCACTGATGATCTTTGGTATTTCTGTAGAATTAGGTGTAATGTATTCTTTTTACATTTGCGATGTTTATTTGACTCTACTCTCTTATTGGTTAGCCTAACTAGCAGATTACTATTTTGTTTGTCTTTTTGAAAAATCAGCTTCATATTTCATTGATCCTTTGTATTAATTTTTTGGTCTCTACTTCATTTAGTACTGCTCTGATCTTTGCCATTTTTTTCTTCTGCTAGATTTGGGTTTGTTTTGTTCTTGTTTTTTTGAGTTCCTTGTGGTGTGATATTAGGTTGTTAATTTTTGATCTTTCTTTTTTAATAGGCATTTAATGCTATAAACTTCCTTCATAGCACTGCTTTTGCTGTTTCCCAAAGGTTTTGATATACTTTGTCTCCATTTTCATTTGTTTTATTTTTTAAATTTTATTAATTTTATTATTGACCCAAAAATCATTAAGAAACATGCTGTCAAATCTAAATGTATCTGGACAATTTTCAAAGTTCCTCTTGATACTGCTTTCTGGATTTATTTCCCTGTGGTCTATGAAGATACTTGATATGATTATAATTTTTTAATACATTGATATTATTTTGCATTTCAACATATTGTCTATCTTGGAGAATGTTTGATGTGCTGATGAAACAAATGTATACTCTAAAGCTGTCAGAGAAAATGTTCTGTAAATGTCTCACTGATTAACATAGGTGCAAAAATCCTTAAGAAAATTCTATCAAGCCAAATCCAACAGCACATCAAAAAGATAATACACTATGATCAAGTGAGTTTTATATAGGGATGCAAAGATAGTTCAACATTTCACAAATTAACATATGTGATATATCACAAACAGAATTAAAAACAAATCTATATGACTATTTTGCTGCATCTACAGCATTTGCTGTAATAGATACAAAAGAATTTGATAAAATGCACCATCACTTCATTACAAAAACCCTCAGCAAAATAGGCATAGAAGAAACATGCTTTAAAATAATGAAGGCCATAAATAACATATACACAGGAAATATCATATTGAATGGGGAATAATTGAAAACATTCCCTCTAAAAAATGAAACAATACAAGAATGATTACTTTCATCATTCCTAAAAGTCCCAGTTAGAGCATTAAGTAAAAGTAAGAGGTGGAAGGAGATCCAATATGGCTGAATAGGAACAGCTCCAGAGTGCAGTTCCCAGCGAGAACAGTACAGACAGTAAGTGCTCACTGCATTTCCAGGTAAGTTTTCACTGCCTACAGACCAGGAAATTCCCGGGCCAAAAAGTGCCACAAGTTTTCAGTGTGGCGGTTTCAGCTGGTACACAGAAACTCACACAAGTCTGGGCGGCCATTTTGACTGGTGCCTGGAATACCTGGGAGACAGAGCTGACCATTCAACTGAAAGGGAGGGGGCTGAGACAGGGAGTCAGGTGATCTGGCTCGGCGGGTACCATCCCCACAAAACAAGCAATCTGAAATGCTCTGGATTGAAAGTTTCACCGCAAGCACAGCTGGACCCAGGACCATCCAGCTCAGTGTGGGGAAGGGAGTCCCCCACTACCAAGGCAATCCACCACTACCCAGGCAGTTCACACAGCAGCTGGGCAGAGCCTGCAGCAGCTCAACAACACCACTGCTGGCAGACTGTAACTAGACTACTCCATGCAGGGCACAGCATCTATGAAAAAGGGCAGCAGCATGACAGGAACTTATAAATAAAGCTGACCTTCTTAGGACAGAGCACCTGGGAAAAGAGGTGGTTATGAGTTCAGCTGCAGCAGACTTAAAGTTACCCGCCCAGCAGCTCTGCATGGAACAATGGAGCTCTAAGCACATCACTTGAGCTCCTATAAGGGACAGACTGTCTCCTCAAGCAACTCCCCAGCCCCAGTATACCCAAAGAGACACCTCATAAAGGAGAGCTCAGGCTGACACCTGGCCGGTACCCTTCTGGGACAAGGATAGCAGAGGAAGAAACTGGTGGCAACCTTTTCTATTCTGCAGCCCCCGTGGGTGATACCCAGGTGAGCAGGGTCTGGAGTGGACCTCCAGCAGTCCTGCAGTAGAGGGGCCTGACTGTTAGAAGGAAAACTAAGAAGCAGAAAGAAATAGGTTCAACATCAACAAAAAGGAAATCCACTCAAAGACCCCATTTGAAAGTCACCAACTACAAAGACCACAGGTAGACAAAACCACTAAGATGGGAAGAAACCAGTGCAAAAAGGATGAAAACACCAAAAACCAAAATGCCTCTCCTCCTCCAAGGGATCACAACTCCTCACCAGCTAGGGATCAAAGATAGATGGAGAATGAATCTGATGAATTGACAGAAACAGGCTTTAGAAGGTGGGTAATAACAAACTTCTCAGACCTAAAAGAACATGTGCTAACCCAATGGAAAGAAACTAAGAACGTAGAAAAAAGGTTAGATGAGATGCTAACTGGAATAAACAGCTTACAGAAGAATATAAATGACTTGATGGAGCTAAAAAACAGCACGAGAACTTCGTGAAGCATACACAAGTTTCAATAGCTGAATCAACCAAGCAGAAGAAAGGATATCAGAGCTTGAAGATCAACTCAAGAAATAAAATGAGAAGGCAAGAATAGAGAAAAAAGAGTGAAAAGAAATGAACAAAGCCTCCAAGAAATATGGAATTATGTGAAAAGACCTAATCTACATTTGATAGATGTACCTGAATGTGACAGAGAGAATGAATCCAAGCTGCAAAACACTCTTCAGGATATTATCCATGAGAACTTAAGCAACCTAGCAAGGCAGGCCAACATTCAAGTCCTGGAATACAGAGAATACCACAAAGATATTCCTCAAGAAGAGCAACCCCAAGGCACATAATCGTCATATTCACCAGGGTTGAAATGAAGGAAAAAATGCTAAGCGCAGCAAGAGAGAAAGGTCAGGTTACCCACAAAGGGAAACCCATAACACTCACAGCGGATCTCTTGGCAGAAACAATACAAGCCAGAAGAGAGTGGGGGCCAATATTCAACATCCTTAAAGAAAAGAACTTTCAACCTAGAATTTCATATCCAACCAAACTAAGCTTCATAAGCAAAGGAGAAGGAGAATCCTTTATGGACAAGCAATTGCTGAGAGATTTCATCACCAGTAGGCTTGCCTTACAACAGCTCCTGAAATAAGCACTAAACAAGGAAAGGAACAACCACTACCAGCCACTCCAAAAACGTACCAAATGGCAAAGACCATTGACACAATGAAGAAAATGTGTCAACTAATGGGCAAACCATCCAGCTAGCATCAAAATGGCAGGATCAAATTCACACGAAACAACATTAACCTTAAATGTAAATGGACTAAATGCCCCAATCAAAAGACCCAGACTGGCAAATTGGATAAAAAGTCAAAACCCATCGATGTGCTGTATTCAGAAAACCCATCTCATGTGTAAGGACACACATAGGCTAAAAATGAAGGGATGGAGGAAGATTTATCAAGCAAATGAAGAGCAAAAAGAAAAAGCAAGGGTTGCAATCCTCGTCTCTGATAAAATGGACTTTAAACAACAAAGATCAAAAGAGACAAAGAAGGGCATTACATAATGGTAAAAGGATGGAGGCATCAAGAAGACCTAAGGATCCTAAATATATATGCACCCAATAATGGAGCAGCCAGGTACATACAGCAAGTTCTTAATGACCTACGAAGAGACTTAGACTCCCACACAATAATAGTGGGAGACTTTAACATTCCACTGCCAATATTAGACAGATCAATGAGACAGAAAATTAACAATGATATCCAGGACTTGAACTCAGATCTGGACCAAGTGGACCTAAGAGACATTTACAGAAATCTCCACCCCAAATCCACAGAATATACATTTTTCTCAGCACCGCATGGCACCTACACTAAAATTGACCACATAATTAGAAGTAAATTACTCCTCAACAAATGCAAAACAATGGAAATCATAACAAACAGTCTCTCAGACCACAATGCAATCAAATTAGAACTCAGAATTCAGAAACTAACTCAAAACTGCACAACTTCATGGGAACTGAACAACTGGCCCCTGAATGTTGACTGGATAAACAATGAATTGAAGGCAGAAATAAAGATATTCTTCAAAACCAATGATGACAAAGAAACAACGTACTAGAATCTCTGGGACCCATTTAAAGCAGTGTATAGAGGGAAATTTATAGCAATAAATGCCCAGCAGAGAAGTGAGAAAAGATCTAAAATTGATACCCTATCATCAAAACTGAAAGAGCTAGAGAAGCAAAATAAAAAATCTCAAAGTCTAGCAGAAGACAAGAAATAACTAAGATCAGAGCAGAACAGAAGGAGATAGAGACACAAAATATCCTTCAAAAAAATCAACAAATCCAGGAGCTGTTTTTGAACAGATCAACAAAATAGACTGCTAACCAGATAAATGAAAAAGAAAAGGAAGAAGAATCAAATAAATGCAATAAAACACGATAAAAGGGTATCACCATGGACTCCACAGAAATACAAATTACAATCAGAGATTACTACAAACAACTCTATGCACATAAACAAGTAAACCTGGAAGAAATGGATAAATTTCTGGACACTTGGACCCTTCCAAGTCTAAGCCAGGAAGAAGTTGAAACCTTGAACAGACCAATAACAAGGGCTCAAGTTGAGGCAGCAATTAATAGTCTACCAACCAAAAAAATTCCAGGTCCAGATGCGTTCACAGCTGAATTCTACAAGATGTACAAAGAGGAGCTGGTACCATTCCTTTTGAAACTATTCCAAACAATACAAAAAGAGGGAATCCTTCCCAAATCATTTTATGAGACCAACATCATACTGATACCAAAACCTGGCAGAGACTCAAGAAGAAAAGAAAACTTCAGGCCAATATCCATGATGAACATAGATGCAAAAATCTTCAATAAAATAATGGCAAACCTATTGCAACACCACATCAAAAATCTTATCCATCATGATCAAGTAGGCTTCATTCCAGGGATGAAAGGCTGATTCAACATATGCAAGTCTATAAACGTAATCCACCACATAAACACAACCAAGACAAAAACCACATGATTATCTCAACAGATGCAGAGAAGGCCTTTGACAAAATTCAATAGCCTTTTATGCTAAAAACTCTCAATAAACTAGGTATCAAAGGAACGTATCTCAAATTAATAAAAGCAATTCATGACAAACCTACAGCTAATATCATACTGAATGGGCAAAAACAGGAAGCATTCCCTTTGAAATCCAGCACTAGAAAAGGATGCCCTCTGTCACCACTCCTATGCAATATAGTATTGGAAGTTCTAGCCAGAACAATCAGGCAAGAAAAAAAAAAGTGTATTCAATTAGGAAAGGAGGAAGTCAAATTGTCTCTATTTGCAGACAACATGATTGTATATTTAGAAGACCCAATCATCTTAGCCCAAAATCTCCTTAAACTGGTAAGCAACTTCAGCAAAGTCTCAAGATACAAAATCGATGTGCAGAAATCACAAGCATTTCTATACACCAATGACACACTAACAGAGAGCCAAATCATGAGCAAACTCCCATTCACAATTGCTACAAAGAGAATAAAATACCTAGGAATACAACTTGCAAAGGATGTAAAGGACTTCTTCAAGGAGAACTACAAACCGCTGCTCAAGGAAATGAGAGGACACAAACACATGGAGAAACATTCCAAGCTCATGATTAGGAAGAATCAATATCATGAAAATGGCCATACTGCCCAAAATAATTTATAGATTCAATGCTATCCCCATCAAGCTACCAATGACCTTCTTCACAGAACAGGAAAAAAGCACCTTAAACTTCATAGGGAACCAAAAGAGAGCCCGTGTAGGCAAGACAATCCTAAGCAAAAAGAACAAAGCCAGAGGCATCATGCTACCTGATTTCAAACTATACTACAAAGCTACAGTAATCAAAACAGCATGGTACTGATACCAAAACAGAGATATAGACCAATAGAACAGAACAGAGGCCTCAGAGGCAATGCCACACATCTACAACCACCTGATCTTTGACAAACCTGAGAAAAACAAGCAATGGGGAAACGATTCCCTGTTTAATAAATGGTATTGGGAAAACTGGCTAGCCATGTGCAGAAAGCAGAAACTGGACCCCTTCCTGACACCTTACACTAAAATTAACTCCAGATGGATTAAAGACTTAAAC
>CAUYLG010055715.1:0-26928 GCA_963573385.1 Cacajao melanocephalus
GACACAGACAGGCAAATTGAACAAAAAGTCAAAACCCATTGGTATGCTGTATCCAGATTTATCTCACAAGCATCGACACACAAAGACTTAAAACAAAGGGATGGAGGAAGATTCACCAATCAAATGGAGAGTAAAAAAAAACAAAAAACAAAAAACAGGAGTTGTAATTTTTGTCTCCGACAAAATAGACTTTAACAGTAACAAAGACTAAAAGAAACAAGGATATTACATAATGGTAAAAGAATCAATGCAACAACAGGAGTTAATGATCGTAAAGATATATGCACCCAATATATGAGCACCCAGATACATAAGACAAGTTCTAAATGACTTATAAAGAGACTTGGACTCCCGCACAATAATGGCCAGAGATCTTGACACCACATTGTTAATATTTGATGGATCAACGAGATAGAAAATTAATAGGGAATTTAGTCCTGGAATAAGTAAACTTAGTGAATATCTATAGAATTCTTCAACCCAGGTCTCCAGAACATACATTTTTCTCAGTATCATATTATACCTATTCTGAAAGGGACTGTAAAACTGGAAGTAAATCACTCTTCAGCATTTGCATAGCATTTCATAGACTTAAATGAAATATCGGTTGGCTGTTTGTTTGTTATTTTCTTCCCTTATTCCTTCCTGTCTGTTGTTAAGTACAATTATCGGCATAAAAGAGGTTTTTAATACCTATTCCTAGATTGTATTCCAGCCTGGGCAATAGAGCAAGAATTCTGTTCTCTCTCCCCCTTTTTTCTTTCTTCTTCTTTCTTTCTCTCATTAAAAAACAAAAATGAGAGGTATAAATATCCTGCATGAAGATGCTTAACATCATTAGTAACTGAGGAAATAATAATTAAAACCATCATGAGAAACTGATGTCCATTAGACTTGTTAAAATTAAAAAGATTGACAATACCAAGTGCTGACAAAAATGTGGAATTCTCATGTACCACTGATGAGAATACAAAATGGTAAACCATGTTGGAAAACATTTGACAGTTTTTTTTTTAATGTGATAAGCATACATCTACCATACAACACTGTCATTCTACTCCTAGATGTTTACAGGAGAATAAACCACTTGTTCAGACAAACACTTGTACATGAATGTTAAGGCAGCTTTATTAGTAATGGCCCCAAACGATAAGCAAGCCAAGTGTCCATTAACAATTGAATTGATAAACCAGATGTGGTACCCTCCATAAAACAATGAAATACTTCTCTGAGGGAAAAGCAGAACTAACAAGTGTCAACACGGATGGAAAAAAAAAAAAAAAACTAGACACAAAAGACTTCAGAGTGTGTGAATGTCTAGAACATGCAAACTAACCTATAGTGACAAAGAGTAGACTAAGCATTGTCTGGGACTGTGAGCAAATGGAAGAATGAAGTACTAAGGAGTCTTTTGGGGCTGATGGAAGTGCTCTGCCTCATGACAATGGTGGTTGTTCAAACCATCACAAGTCATCAAATCTACCTTAAGGGGATGTGACATTGTCAGCACATTATCTTTAATAAGTTGATTGTTATAAATGAGTTATAAGTCTGGTTGATCCATCTTTGAAGCCTCATCTAAATCACATCTACATAAAAGCAGGTGAGATAGAGAAGGTTGTTGACACGGGAGGAAGCAAGTTCTGAAGAGTTGATAGCTATTTTCTGGCCCTGAGCTGATGGGCGTCTAATTAACATGTTTCATTCTTCAGGCAAGGGGACTCTGCAATGTCTTCTTAAAGTGAGCTACTTTTGAAAATATTAAAGTAACTTTGTGCCCCTAGAGAGTACACTATGATGGAGTCCCTGCAGTGTAGCCCAAGGATTGGCATTTTAGGTATTCGATCTGTGCCCTGAGCTGCTTTCTACCTGTAAAAGAAACCCAAACTGATTTTCAGGCTTTCACATCCCTGCACCTTTCCATGTCTGAACCATTTCACGATTTTAGAGCTGTTTCTTGAAGCCTGCTTATATACCCCTGAACTTAGAACTTAGGAAAAAAAAAAATCCACCACCGCCGCCCGTAACAACAAAACAACAGAAAAGAGACCAAAAAAATGTATATATTAACCTCAAAGGAAATAAACCTGGATTTCTGACTGAGTTCTGCACCTACTAATTTGGGTAAGTCATTTAACCTGCCTGGACCTCAGTTTTGTCATCTCTAAAATAGGAATAATAACACTTCTGTTACTGTGAGACTAAAGGGTACAATATATGTGAAGCCTGAAGCCTGTTTGGAGGTGTGTGTGGGTGTGAAGAACTCTTCAGGGATTATCTGAGGGGATAAGGAGGGTAAGGAGGGGGCATTCAAGACACCGGGTCTCCAATTTTTGCTTTTAAGGTGTCTATTGCTGGAAAAACATTTGTTAAAAGTCATAAATCACAGGATTTGATAATGTGTAAGTTTTTTTTACCCAATATCATACAACCAAAAAGGTAAGGAAACTCACAAAAACACTAGTGTTCATTAATACTTCTTTTATACATTAGGGTCATGCATAATAATGCATTTTTTCAACTAATATTATTCTTAACAATGCCATCAAATTTAACTAACATTTTTCTATAAGAAAAGTAGATAGACTCAGACTTCTTCAGTGGTTTATAGAGCAGCTTAAAGGCAAGATTTTTGCAATTCTCAAAGTCACAGCCAGTACTTATGAAAGCCTAGTATAAATGTGTAGAAAATAAGAAAGGCAATAAATCTTATATGATGCTAAATTATTAACTTAACCTATTTTTCTCTCCTTACAGGATTGACCTTTTAGTGGACTGAATTATCTACTCATTTTCAATTAAGTTTCCATATGGCAAATTGAAGCTGACCCTGTTACGATTAGAAAACTACACAGAAGAAAAGAGGCCATAAATATTGTGAGAGAAATTGTATTTTTGGGTATTGTATACTCAGATTTTTCCAGCTCCCCAAAGAAAGGAAGAGAAGGAAAAGAAAAAAGAAAGAAATGCAGAGCTGTTACAATATGTTGGGTAAAATAGGGAATCAGTTAATTAACCTTAATAACTGTAAAGCCCTCTCCTACCATAGGTCTCATTTGTTCCAGTATCCTCCATCATTGATTTGGTTTCCTTGTGTAGACTCTAAAAATATTTTATTAAGGTGATGAAGTTTTAAGAAGATTTATTAAGAGGGAAAAAATATACCTAGGTGATAGGATGATCTGCGCAGCAAACCACCATGGCACATGTTTGTCTATGTAACAAACCAGCACAATCCTGCTTATGTGCCCCTGAACTTCAAATAAAAGTTAGAAATCAAAAATTTAAAAAAAAAAAACCACCACCAACAACAAAACAACAACAAAAATAGAATAGAAAAAATATTAACCTCAAAGAAAGTAAACCTGGCTTTATGACTGAGTCCTGAACCTACTCATTTGGATAAGTCATTTAACCTGCCTGGATCTCAGTTTTGTCATCTCTAAAATAGGAATAATAACACTTCTGCTACTAGGGGGTGTTCAGGACTAAAGGGCACAATATACATGTTAGCTCTTATAACCAATATGATGGTATTAAGTTTTGCATCTGTGATAAACTTATTTCTCACAATAATTTTTATTTCTAAAATTTTCTTAACATTTTAGTCATTTAAAGTGTTTAAGAAGCATTTGATAAAGACAAAATGTGCATAGCAGTGTATTCTGTAAGGGAAATGTCTTGAAAAAAACTGGAATAATTGCACTGGTCTCTTAGCCTAGTCACGCTTCCCAGCCTGTGTCAGAGCCCAATTCTATGACTCTCAAATTCATCTCATCCACTAGTAAAATAGAAGAGAAGACTGAAAGAGAGAATGCTTTTTCCTTTCCCCAAAATATCTCCTTCACCATCTAGTCGTAGAACTACCATTTCCCACCAATTTGTGAAATGTATTTCATTATAAACACAAATTTGAGGGGCAATTGATGTATTGATACATGTGTCCTGGGGTGACATGGGTCAGCAAGTGAGCAGAATACACTGGTAATTAGGTAATTAGCATGTAATGAAAGGTTTTCTTGTCTTTCTTTCTTCTCTGTTTGAAATGCACAGATCTATACAGTCACTCCCCAAAACAAAAACAAAAAACACTTCAGGTTTGACTGAACGTAATGTCACAGCACAAAAATTAGAAAGCTATTGAAGTATTTTGAAATGTAGACAATTTTCCCCTAACAAAGAACAAAGGAAATTTGCCTGAATGTCTATTTCATCAGCTGATTTTTTTTTAAGGCAGAGTTTTGCAAATAGCTTAGTTTGAAAATTTGAGAGGATTCTTGATTTAATATTTTTGGACTAGTTTTTAGGTATTCTTTTTGCACTAAACAATTATAAACATTTTTCTTATTTTCAGCACAACCATCTATGACTAACTGTGCCACTCATTAATGTATTACTTCTCAGCTCCAAAGTCATCCTTTGTTACCTGCTTTGCAATAATGGAGATTTACCCTTTAAGCATTTTTCTTTTGCTGTGGGAATGGTATTTGTCAGAAGAGGGCAGTGGACGGACAGTGAAGGAGGATGGAACTCCTCCTCTTCTTGGTTCCATTTGTGTTTTTTCTCACTGCATGGCTGGCAGTGGCATGTTGGATGGAGACAGCCAGGAGTGCTCTGCCCAATTGTGTGCCTGAAGTGAGTTTGAAATCTCAGCCCTAGCCTGGTAGTCTGCTTTTGAGATCTTTCCAAGGTCAGCACTGTGTTCTCCAGGCTTCATACTACCAAGCCAATAAGTGAACTCCTGATGCCCCAAGGCTCCCCTTCCTCAGCTCACCTACACCCCAGGAGGTTGTTTCTCATGGCCCTCATGAGTCAGACAATGTATACTGTACTGCAGGTCTCACACCATCATGCAGGTCAATGAGCTCCCTATGCTCTAACTCTATTCACATACTACCCACTAGACTTGGCCAACCTGTATCCTGGAAAAGTAGTTCTTGCTTGCCGCATGATTATGAACCTGCTCTGGCCCAGGAACACCAATGAAATTCTTCACTATCCAGTCAGCTGCAACCGTATCTTCTCCAACAAGATCTGAACCTCAGACTTGGAGTGGGGCCCTCCTTCCAAATTTGTTCTTCTCTTAGGTATTCTCCTTCAGCTTAGGATATTCTTCAGTTTTCTTTACTCCTGTCTAGTTACTTACCTGCTATAGGTAATAATTGTTTACATTAAACTTTTCCTGTTAAATTACAGTTGCAGTGTCCACCTTTTGTTTGGCCACCCTGATATTCTATACTAATATAGAATTGGTATTGAGATGGAGAGTAGTCCCAGGTTATAGACCTGCAAAGATGGGGTTTTGAAATTGGTTTGGTTTTGCTCTTGGACTTGAGCACAAAGCTGAGCTCTTCTCTAATAGAAAATGGGATGTTAGTAATTCATGGCATGCAGGAATATCATAATCAATCATACTATAACCAGTGGTAGACTGCCATGAAATGTGAACTACAGTGAGTGTCTTGGGTGCTCAGGAGGCTGGAGTCAAGTTGACAATGATGATAATAATGACAACTTCAAGGACTGTGGTACGGGGTGACTAATTTTGCCTGAACCTGAGTACCTAAGAAAGGAAAAAGATAATCTTAGGTGCCTTAGCACTCAGCTTAAGTCACAGTTTGAGAACTGCAGAGCTTTCATAATGGCCCTAAAATTTGTCTAACCACCATTAGGCTCAGAGCTAATATTACTGAAAACTAAACATAAAATTTCGTATACAGGTTGCTGAATTATAGTAACAGTTGAATTCACATTCTTGTCAGGTTTCTCATGTGAATGTTAGAACATTGATTGGAAAATAATGAGGTCCTCAATCTTATAATTTGGACATATGGCTGAGCTCAGAAAAAGCAAAACAAAAGAAAACCCCCAGTAATTTTGGCCACAAAAGTCATTCTGAGTTTCTTTCATCAGTGGAAGTAGCTTGCTCTCCGAGATCTGAGGAAACTAGCCTTCCTCTGCATGAAAAGCCTGTGATAACCTCACTGGGGGAAGACACCATATCCTCCTCAAGACGTACCATAACCACCTCCTGTTGCTACTAGACCTATGGGCTAGGGTAATATATCAACAAGCTATGGGAGACAGTGAACACAGGACAGCCCAGGAAGGGACAGCTTACATTATGAAGGCATTGACTTTTCTAACATATATCAGCAAAAATCTGTAGAAAATTTCTAAGGGTCTTTGAACAAAGATGATAAAATACAGTCCTAGATTTGGCTGAATTTCTTTGGTATGATGCGCTTACTAGAGACCTTAGATTTATGTTTTAGCTTTGCAGTTGTGGGTAGCTCTAACAGCTTTACAGAAACTTGAATGCAGTGGTAGTCTACATTTCATAAGACTGAGATTCCAGACCTTTCCTGAAATGCTGTGGAGAAGAGAACTCAAAGACTTTGGAGATAATTGAATTGATGGACTGGATTTGTTATGTGTGACCTCTGCATTGACTCCCCAATTGTGTTTCATGAGAAAGCCCAGAAAATATGCCCTTCCCTTTAGAATTTAAAAATGTGATAGTAGGGGGAACAGTTGTATTCTTGAAAAGTTCTGTCATTGCTATCTTTCGTATGGTAAGTATGACTGTGGCTATGGGCTCCTTGACTTCAGTGGGGCTGAGGGGAACCCACAGTAGCAGAGGCCAAGCAGCAGTACTTAATCACCAAAGACAAGGTGGCTCATCTATCATAGGGACAGCAGGAATATATCAGCAATCAGGATTTCTTTGCCATGTTTCAGTGGATACTTGAGAAACTAGATGGGCAGCCTATAGAGTATTGTAAGAAATACAAGAAATCACAGGAAAAATTCTAGCTCTGGTAGCCAAAACTATGACTTGAGTTACTCCAATAAACAGTTACAATTTTACGAAATGGATTAAAAAATACAATTTTTACAGACTGTGGTCCATATTTTTACTCCATAAGGCTGTCTACCAAATGACAGTCAATGCAGAGGAGGCTTTTAATAATGAGGTAGATAAAATGATATGCTGACTAAATATCAGTCGGCTTCTTGTAACAGCCACCCAATGCTTGCACAATGATACGTGAACAAAGCTGCCATCATGTCAGGGATGGAAGCTATGCATGGACTTGGCTGACCTGGTTAATTGAAATTCAGCCAAGAGCAGTGAGCAACAATCATCCAGAGACATAGCAGAAACCCAAGAGGCCCCAGTCAGCAGCCTGGTGGCACAGTGATGAGTACAGTAGATCTTGTTCATTGTGAGGGGAACAGAGATTGGTCCTCAGTGGTGCCTTCCCTTGCCATAATGCTTTTTTCAGAACTACTATCTATTGACTCAAAAAATGGCTTCCCTACCATCATGGCATTCTGCACAGCATAGCATATGATAAAATAATTTATTTGCAAAGGAAGAGAAGCCATGTACTTAAGTCTTTGAAATTAACTTATCACATATCCCATCATCTGGAAGCAGCTCACCTAATTGAAAGGTGAAGGGCTTGCCAAAATAATAAGACTACTGAACACTCAGTTATGGTGCCACTTGGGAAAAAATGCCCCAAAAGAATGGGGTTTACAGGATATAGTACATGCTTCGAATCAGAGGCCATTATGTATGGCTCTGGGAATTGAGATGTGGATGGAGAGGGGCAAATCCCACTGTTACACCTCATAACCGACTCAGAAAAGTTTTGCTTTTTGTCCTGGCAACTTTGAACTCTGCTGGTTTAGCAGTCTTAGCTCCCAGGGGGGAAATGCTTCCACCTAAAGATACAAAAATGTTTCTAATATATGGGAAGACAAGACAGTTGCTTGGTTATCTTGGGCTCTGGATGCTGCCTAACCAACAGCCCATGCACTCCCACAAAATAAAACAATTACTCTATTAGCTGGGGAGATTAATCTTAATTTGATCTTGATTAATAAAGAGAAACTGGTTTGCCACTGGACTGTGTCTGTAACCCAGTGAATTTTCTGATGTGCTTCTGTATTTGATGCTCAATGATGAATATTAATGCAAAAAATATAATGCCAAAGGGTGGTTGAGGATTCAAACTCTCTGTAAATGTAATTCCACATCAGTGGAGAACTCTGACAAGCTGAGGCTCTAGCTGAGGGTAAAGAAATGGAGAATAATTAGTGGAAGTAGGAAGCAACTGATATCATTTATGATCTTGTGGTCAATTATAGAAATGAGAACTATAATAGATTTGCATATTTTATTTTTGCTGGTTATATGTATGTCTTCATTGTATACAGTGATCATTTTTCTCTCATAGTTTTATATATAAGCTACTGGAGGTTAAATTTAAAATTCAGTCTTTAGATAAGGAATATTCAGTGGGACTATGGTTGAATTTGAGTAGTTAATGTAACCAGTTAAGGTCTATTGGGTCAGAGATAATAAATTCCATAAAGTTTACCAAGTTGGGTTTGGGGAGAATACACACATACGTGCACGTGTACACACACACATACAATTTGCTGTGAGTGAATAGATTCAATATTAATTTTCATTTTCAGCAGTATGGCTCTTAATGAGTGTGTCATGCCAAACCTGGATACAAAGAATCTCTTCTAATCTGCATTTCCAAAATTGTGTCAATTTGCAAAATTTAATGTGCTACTCATGATGATACAAATACACATATTATCATTTGTCTTCAGTTTGTACATGTGAATTAATTTTAATCTATGTCTTAGTGATAGAAGTTGAAGTTCTCCATTCAGGAAGCCACTCCAGAACCATCTAATTAAGCATTTCAAATATTTTTATCAAAATCTGCACCCTGAGGTGTGAATATCAGCATACAAGAACTCCACATAATGGTTGCGATGCACAGTCCAAGAAGCTTGCCAGTCCAATCTTCAGCCTTCTCGGTTTAAAGCCATTTATGATTATAGATTCACTTGTGGAGATTCCATAACATTCCACAAACTGCAGAGTGTTGGCTCTGATCCTGAGTCTGTGTAGGAGTAAAACTTTCTGTAAAGAATCTTGCAGAAACTGAGAGGGAGACTTTTCTGAGCATAAAGCATAGATTGTATAACTATATTCACACATTTGATAATAAAATCGGTATGATTGGCAGAATTTGGAGTAAGAATTCCTGGTTACAAGGTTTGGGAAAGAAATGGTAGTCTGCAAATAGTCTCCATCTACCTCTGATGAGTAAATATAACCAGAATTTGCCAAAAGCACCTGACAATTGTGAATGACTAAATGGGCTGAAGTCAGTTGGCATCACACTGAAAGAAAGACATGAATGGGGTTCCCTGTTAGGTAGATCTTAAGCTGAGTTAGTCATGAGAAATGTTACAGTGCAGAATACAACTTATTTAAATGGTATATTCAAAATGACATGCCTAATGAAATACGTATTTTGTCCTTTATGTATATGAGATTATAGAAGTAAACTGTTTGACTCAAACTGTGAGACAACATTCAAGGAAAAGCAAACGAACAACACCGAAAGGATCTAGTCCACTTTACTTCAAGTATGCTGCCTCAATATCCAAATGTGCACCACAACTTTAAAAGATTTAAAACCCCAATTATGAATTCTTGTTACTTGTTTCTGGAAATTGTACCCACCATTCTCTTTCCTGTTCTAGGTGAAGAATGGCTTCTGTTAGAACCATAGTTTAGCTTAGCTATATATTGGAATTACCTGAGGAACTTTAAAAATACTGAGGAACTTAAAAAATTCCGAAGTCCCGCAGAAAGAAAGAAAGATAGATAGATAGGTATATAGATAAATATATATAGATAGATAGATGATAGATAGATAGATAGATAGGAGAGAGAGTAGTGAAGATTTAAAGCTCTTTCAGGTGAATCTACTGGGCAGCCAAGATTAAGAACCACTGTGTTAGTAGGCACCAAGGCAAGCACATAATCCAGTCAATTTTTTTCTCTTAGAAAGTTAGGACTATTTGAAAATAATTAACAATCTCTAATTATTGGCATAAAATAAATTTAAGTCAATATAGGGCAGGATTTAAATGAATGAAGGCATCTAAATAAATCCTGAATACATTTTACCACTAAATTTCACTTTATCTATTGCTGCTGAAATTGACTTCGATTTCCTACTCCCTGCTATTTAGAATCTTTTCAGCTTTGGGGAATTCATAAAACTAATCAACAAACCTTAGAGCTCCTGCCTGTGTTTGCTTCCTGATGAACAGGTATGGCAAAGATTCAAAGCCCATAGTAGGATGCAATCCCACCGCTGGTGCTGCAAATTGTTGGTGGCTTCCTCAAGCCAGTGCATCATGATTAAACCACAGAGATTGTCTGCCTTGGTTTGAATCACCACTCTGGCTCTCTGATATGGGATCACTTAATGGCCTTGTTACCCTAGAGTAAGTTATTAACCTCTCAGCCCTTCAATTTCCTTATCAGTGAAATGGGGGATAACAGTAGTAGTTATCTCACAGAGCTGTTGGGAATAATAAATGGAATATTACAGTTAAAAGTGTCTGGCGTATATTAAGTGCTCAGTAAATGCTGGTCATGTTATCTTATTGAGTCTTAGCTGATTTGTTAATGCTGGTAAACCTTTAGTATTCCACCCCCATTACTCACTATTTTAAAAGCCTTTTCTTTATTGTTGTAGAACTAGAAACAATGAAGAACTTAGTTTACTCCACACCATCTTCAGCTCCCTCTTGTGTATTCTGTAAGGATAAGATTCGTCTAACACCCCAAGATAATTTGTACCTAATCGAGTAAAAAAATTATATTAGCAGTCAGTTACTAAATTTAGAAACTCAATTACCGTTGAATTATTTCTCTGCTAACAGCTGAGTTTTATATCGCTGCTTATATTACTCTTCCTTATTACATGCTCAAGCACATTAAAACCAATGTCAATATAATGAGAATAGGCACCCTAAAAACCAAGTGATATGATAACTGTCCCCACGAAGCTTCAGCTACTGCTTGAGGGGGAAAATATGAAATAAAGCACAACCTCGGAAGAGGAGCATGGAAGGAAGATTTCGATAAAGGGAAAAGCATAAAAGGATGCTAAGGGGCTAAAAACTTAGTCTGTTTCATAATTTTTGTCCAGTCCCCTGTGGAAGCTTTCCCTGAAGTAAGTATGAAAAGAAGAAATATTAACATAAGATAAAAATCCTCTGTGTCTTTTATTTCTACTGCAAGCTTTCAGGAGAAGACAGGCATTGTTAAAGTACATCCAAGAAGGAGCATGCTTCACTGAACACATGTATCCTCAAATCAACGCATTTTATGCTGTAGCCTAGCGCTGTCCAATAAAACTTTCTGTGATGATGGACATTTCTATAATCTGTGTTGTCCTATATGGTAGCCACTAACCATGCACTGCTATTGAGCACTTGAAATGTGGCTAATGCAATTGGGAAACCAAAGTTTTATTGTAATTAATTAAAATTTGCATATGAATAGACATTCATGGTTAATGGTTATTGTATTGCATAGTGCAGTTCTAAATCCTAAAGGTAAATTGAAAGGAAAGTGTATCTCTTTACAAAGTTTTAAAAATCCATGAAATTAATACATGTTGCATGTTGTGTTTGCCTCTCCAAAAACCTCCCTCATTGTATAGCAGCCTGTGGCTTGGGTAGAATAATCATCCATCCCTAAGCCAATCAGGACATAGTACCCTTGTCAGGAGGATTGTTTCAGGAATGATCCAAGAACATGAGGCTACATTGCTACAGGCAGCCATCTTTCAATTGAGAAGGAAGCGAGCCTTAATGCTCAGCAGGCAGTAGGAAAAGCAGCAGGAATTACAGAAACGTGGCATCATGACCTGACCATACTTGAAGCTCACTCCCTCTGCTTTCTAATGCCCTGATCAACTTGCCAAATATTCAAATTATCGAACAGCCGATATTCAGGGAATTTTCATTCCTTTTCTGAAAGCTTAACATTTGTTCTTGTCTTGCTGTCTTCCCCTTGCTTTTACTTTTAACATTTTACAAAGGAAAAAATAAATGGACTTTCCCATTAACATTATTTACTGGCTTTTCTATTTGTGCCAACTTATGTCCTGTCCATTTAAGACCAAGGCAGCAGAGGGGAAGAATGTAAGTTAGCAAAAACACCCCAGTGAATTGTATTTAACAGAAATCACACCCAATCAGATAAAGGGTCATGGTTGGAGTGCATTAAAAGCTTCAAAAATAATTCTCAGTTGTTCAGCAAATTATCCCTCTGGTG
Source organism: Cacajao melanocephalus (assembly GCA_963573385.1). Classification (NCBI taxonomy): domain Eukaryota; kingdom Metazoa; phylum Chordata; class Mammalia; order Primates; family Pitheciidae; genus Cacajao; species Cacajao melanocephalus. The sequence continues at coordinate 12,182 of CAUYLG010055715.1, forward strand.
ATTTTGTCTGTTTCTACTTTCAGCCCACTTTCTTGGGATTTCTCTTCATGGGGCTTGTGGGTTATCTCATTTGCTTCTTGGTCTCATTTCTTATTTTTGGTGCTCATATTTATTTTCCTGGAGTTCAACTCTAAGTATTCTCTTCAAAAAGGGTTCCAGAGAAGTGACAGTTTAAGATGCTGTCTTTCTGAAAAGAACTTAATTTTGCCCTCACAATCAATTTAAAAATTGGCCAGGTTTAGAATTTTAGGTTCTAAATCATTTTTTTCCTCCAAAATGTGAGGTACAGAATCACCTTTTAGTATATACTGGTCCTGATTTAAAAAAAATCTGATGGCAATCTGATTTACATTTCTAGAGATCTCATTCTTCAAGAATTGCTTTGCTCTCATATCTGCTGACGTCTTTATTCTGGCTCCCTTCATTCTTAGGCGTTGCTATTATGAGTTTGTGGGAGAAAGGACACAAATGCTGACATTTTGAAATACTAGCTTCTCTTGATTTTCCTTAAGTCATGTCCGTTGGTTTACATAATGTATAATAGTATATAAATGTCTACATTAAATAATAGACTATGTGACATTGGAGGGAAAATTAGGTAGCTTTGGATCAATCCAACTGGATCAATTTTAAGCTAGATTGTCTTCAGAGAAAAACTGAAGCAAAAAGGAACTGAGAAATGAAAGAAGAGTTAACCTTTGCATCAGCAAAGACACTAAGGAGAAGTAAGTTGAAGTGAAGCCAAGTCAAGCAGTAATCTTGTGGTGTTTCTGTTCTGATCAATATTTATGTCAGTCCCTGACTGAATGTTAATTGCATTGGTCCTTGAGGCAAAGATACACAGAAATGAGGAAGAAGTAGATTTTGATATAAGTTATTTTTTATTTTATAAATTGCTCCATCCAGATAATTTTCCTGATCTGAGCTCCCACTGGATTGAATGCAAATGAGATGTAGCAAAATGAACCGGGAAACAAAAGTCCTGAGTTTACCCAAAACGCACATGTTCTGCAATAACTTGTGAATGAACTCTCGCTCAGCTTGTCCAGACCTAGTGTCTCTGCACTAAAAAAAAAAAAACAAAAAAAACAAAAAAAAACAAAAAAACTACACTTTAAAATAAAAAGAAGGCATGATATTCCCCAATGTAACATTATATCCTATGTTCTAGAAATACTTTCCTTCTATTTTCCAGTAAAAGGCCATTTACATTGATTAATTAAAAGGGAGATGTTTTCTTTTGGCAATGAAAACACTAGATTGTCCCTTATTTAGTGCCTTATTAATAAGAAATACCCGGCATGAGATACACATTAACAGAACAACATTTCGGCACTAGGGCAAGTCTTCTGGCCTCATGCCTGTGAGTAGTGGGCCTTCTAGGTTCTAATTGTCTGGGTCCCCTTCTGTGATGCAGGAAGACTTCTGAGATTTTGATGGAGTCAGCAGCAAGGCAAAGGTCTTCTTTCATAGTGAATCCATTAAAATATTGATAAAAGAAACTGTAAAGAAGAAAACGGAGCACTGAAACAACGTTGGGGGTTTGGGTGGGAAATGAACCCTCACCGGAGAGTTGTATGGAAAAAAAAAACAAAGAGAAAAGGAAACAATGAAACATAAGAAAAGATTTTAGTGTATAAGCAAAACAAAATCAGCTACTAACTTCCATAGCTGCCGAAGCAGAAAGTTGGTTGAAGTCGCTTCTCAAAAAAAAAATCAAAATTGCAATGATCTTTCAACAAGAACCGGGCAGGCCAAAAGAAATATAAATATCTAGGCAGTAGCTATAATAACTATGCTAGAATACAATAGGAAACAGTAAAAGTTAGAAGAACACAGCAGAAAAAGAGACTATTTATGAGCTCAGAGGCCAGTAATATAGCAGTGTGTTTTCAGAACTGGATCTTCCTCACCTCTGGGTCACGTTTACTGCTTGTAGCACAAGAAACACAGTTTTTTGTTTTACTTGTTCCAACGAGGGTCAAATGCAAAGTGCAGACTACATATTCAAAAGATGTGATTGTCATGCCTTGGAAGCACTGCCATTTCTGTCTGCTTTCCTCCCAATCTTTCTGTGGAAAGTGCAATATAACTACATTAAGTAATTTTTATCACCATGTTAAAAAAATCAGATTTTACAGGTGACACTATTAAATATCACCCACATTATCACAGTATTACTTAGTAAAAATAATTAAAATTGTTAAATACTCTATGTAGGCCATTCATAAATCATGACTTACCTTCACAGTAGAGTTGATTTTGTCACTTAAAATTATCTTTATGGAGAACTTCTAATATGACTCTATTTTTTAAAATTTTTCTTTCTGGATATACTGAGTAATTGACAAATAAAAAATTTATGCATTTATAATGTACAGCATGATGTCTAACTATGTATATATGGTGAAATGACGACCACAATCAAGCTAATGAATATATCCTTTACCTCACATAGTTGTCATTTTCAGTTTTTGTGGTGAGAACTTTTAAGATCTACTCTCTTAGCAAATCTCAACTATACAATACAGTGTTATTAACTATAGTTTCCTTGCTGCCCATTAGATCTCCAGAGCTTATTCATCCTACATATCTAAACTTTGTAGCATTTGACCAACCCCTCCCCATTTCTCCAATCCTGCAGCCCATGGCAACCACCATAATGTGACTCTTAAATTATATGTTAAAAAACAGTGTATTCAATTGCTCATAAATCATGGCCTCAGATACATTAAAAGCACACAGAAAAATATGTCAAATGTTATTGTATAATAGGTGGTTTTAAATTATTAAAAACTTCTCAAATTTTCTGTGGTGAGCTTCTAATACTTTTATGGTTAGAAAAAAACTGTTAATTTTGTCTATCACCCTAAGAGTCTAAGATAAATGAAACTGGCTTCATTTTGCATATTTTTTTTCACAGGAGTATGTCGTTTTTATTCATCAACTCTGCTTCATCAGATGGTCTTAGGTCTTAGCAACCAGATAACAGAGTGGATAAAAATCATTAATGCTAAATGGCAGCTTTGAGTTCATAATGTGTTGCTTAGTTTTATTTCATCCCAAGAACACCAAATTAATCCTGAATCCTGATCAAAGAGTCAGAATAGGAAAAAGTAAAAATGTGGGTGGATTGACATAAAGTTTTTTTTCTTTTTCTGAGCGGTTTTGTCCTTGTACATGATAAAGAGTTTTATAAATACAAACTTCAGTGTTAGAATTGACACTTTGCAGAACCACTGCAAGGAACTAATTTGAAGGTTTGCTTTCATTCTCCATATAAAATATAATAAATTTAAAGTCATTAGGGTCACATTTAGTACTGACATTGTTGGAGAGAAAATTTACCTGATGGGATCATGAATCTTATGAAAGGGCAAAATCACTTATTTCTTATTTGGTGTAAAAGCAGAGTAAGAAAAGTAATCCTAAAAAATTTGGAGAATAACTTTTTGTGTTGTTGCTTTTTTTAATGTCTTTTTTTTCAAGAGGCTGGGTTTCCTTCTGTTGCCCAGGCTGGAGTACAGTGGTGCGATCACAGATCATTGCAGCTTCAACTTCCTAGGCTCAAGCAATTCTCTCACTTCAGCCTCCTGAGTAGCTGGGACTACAGGTGTGAGCCACCATGCCTGACTAAATTTTAACTTCTGTGTGTGTGTGTGGAAACGGGGGTCTTACTATGTTGCCCAAGCTGGTCTCAAACGCCTGTCCTCAAGCAGTGCTCCCACCTCAGCTTCCTAAAGTGATGGGATTACAGGCATGAGCCACTGCACCTGGCCTGAAAGTTATTTTTTTTTAATTTGTTTTTGTTTTATAATCAACCACAAAGCTCCCCTCTCCAGATGTTTGTAGGAGCTCTGGTATGATCAAAAGGTATACCACTAATACTCTGCACACTGCAACCACAAGTAGAATTGGGCTGCTCAGGTCAGAAAGTCATAGGAGTGAAAAACAGCATAAAAATGGTAATTTGAAATCCCACTCCCTAGCTTCACATAGGTAAAGACAGAGGGAGCATCTTATCCACTTCTATTAATGTCCTTCAACTTGAGAAATCAATGGCGGGCACCATTATGTCACCTATCTCCCAAAATGATAATCCTAGACGCCAAGATTGTGGCTGTTTTGGTTGACATCATGAAAAAGAATTATAAATTCCAAATGCTCTTTGCTTTTACTCCTAACCCACAGTGTTAGTCTCTTATTTGAACCACTATGGAATAGAAAGATGAAAATGGGAATGATGATATGGCCTTTATAGGATTGTTGTAAGACTTTGGAAAAAAATATCTTCAGGTTGTTTGAAGTCTTCCTGTATTTTTAGATTTACACATAAGGGATATTTTTCAATTCCTTGTTGTATGTGAAGATCAAAGACTTCCTCAATATTTTTGTGAATTCCATGGGGTGCTATGATAGCTATGTCAATTCTGTGTCTGGAATTCAGTGTCTGCTGAATTCTAGTTATTTCTCATGTCTGGTGTCTACCCTCTATACGGACTTCATTCTGACTTGCAGAATGTGAACCCTTCTGTTCACACAAGACATTTATATGTGGTAAACTCCATTAAACAGTTGAGAGGATGTGGGGTTTTTACATATCTGTGTGGCTTTGCAAACTCTCTAGCTTTACGTGATCCCTTATGTCACCCTCTCACTTAAGTGATCTGAGCCCCCAAGCTTGATTTTTCTGGGAAAACACCTTAGCTTAGGTTATTCTATTTCCCTCCATTAAGCCTAGAGGCCTATCAAAAACTTACCTAACAGGTTTGAAAGGTGTCAGAATGGCTGACTAGAGGCATTTGGTACTCATCTCCTTCACAATGATGAACTAAAATAATGAGAAGATAATCATACTTTGAATAGATCCCCTAAAAGAGAATGCTGGAATTCAATAGAAAAGTGACGTACCTACGGTAATGAAGGAGAAAGAAACAAGATAGCCTATTCAGCTGGCATCAGCTGGGATCCTGAAGAGTCTCCCCATTGTAGGGAAAAGGTAAGTGAGTGACTCCCAGTGGTCCATAATCCCAATGAGGACTCCTGCAATCCTAGCCATGGAAGAGCTCCTCCATCTATGTGGGCCCTGAGACTTGTATAGAGCTTCCTGGAGACTGCATGATAGCACTGCTCCTGAGAGAGAATTTTCCCTAGGCTCTATACCCTCCCTGAATCCTAAGTAGCTGCAACAAGTTCCCCTTCTGAGAACCTAATCCCCACCAAACCATCCTGCTGTGTGGCCCAACAGCTTATTAATCTCCACATTCCTGGCACTCCATTAACATCCCTACCTGCAGCCAGAATCTACTACTGGCTGCTGCCACCAAGGCCAAAGTATGAACCATTGGCAGTGACCCCACTACCCCTAGTGGCGAGGCCACCATGCATTTACAAGCACACTGAAGAAAGACTGCTGTGATTGCAGCCATCACTTGAGGCTAAAGCACGCACTCCCCAGCTTCTTGTTTATAGCTGCTGCTACTGAAAGCAACTCCACCCTACCTAGCAGCAGGGTTCTGCAGTGAGGATAGCTGCTGCCACCCCTACCTCAGCATTCTGCTAGGGGCTTGAGGCTCACCTTGCCCCTGCCTACCACAGCCAATGCCCACATGCACCACTGGGAAACCTGAGGATAGCACCACCTGGCCTGGCTTCACCCATCCCCAAGTGCCCAAGCACACCATCCAGGGACCTGGTGGATGCTCTGTCCCATCCACTACCATTGGCACCTGAGCATGCCTCTTAGGAAGCATGAGGTCAGGCCCACACAAGCTGTCACTATCACCACAGCTGGCACTCACCTACATGCACTGTCTGCAGGCCTAGGGTTTGACCTGCTTAGCCTGTCATAGTCACCATCAGTGCAAACCACTTGGGAGCCAGAAAATTGTCCCACTAGTGCTACTGCCATCATCCACATGGCATTCACTGCCTTGAGGCCTGAGAATCTGCCTACCTAACTGGCCCATTGCTGCCACAGCCAGCACTGAAACAAGCTGCCTAGAGGCCCAAGAATTGACCTGCCTGGACTCTTTAACACTAAGACCAGTGTATACCACCCTGAGGCCCAAGGACAGGCATGCTTGGCTCACCACTACAACCACTGGGCATTAAGGACTGGCCCACCTGATATCTCTGCCCCCATAAAACTTCACCACAGCCTCCAATAACAACCACACCCTGAGCCGCTGAGGATATCACAGAAACTATTGGTGCTGTTTAATGTCAAATAAATAATACAGAAACACATACGGAAACAAAGCCAAAATGTGCTACCCAATCAACACCATAGACACATCTTCAAGAAGTCCTCCCCTTTGAAAGAAAATTCTAAAAAGAAGAAGAGGCTGTTATACCACATGGGCAGATATCAATGTAAAGACATGGAAAACATGAAAAAAAAAAAAAAGGAAATATGACACATCCAAAGGAACACAGTAATTCTCCAGCAGCAGATTCCAATGAAAAGGAAATTTATGAACTCTTGGAAAAATAATTCAAGTTAATAATACTGAAGCTTGGTGAGATATAAGAGAATTCAAACAAACAATACAAAGAAATTATAAAAACAATTCAGAATAAGAATGAAAAATTACCAAAGATATAGATATTATTTTAAAAAAGGAACCAAACAGAAATTCCAGAACTGAAGAATTAATTCAATGAAATACAAAATTCATTCAAAACCTTCAATAATAAACTAGATCTAGCAGAAAAGAGAATTTCAGAACCAAATATTTAAATTTTTGATAACCCAGAAGGCAAAGAGAAAAAAACCCAAAGAAATAGAAAACCTATTTAACAAAATAATAACTGAAAATATTAGAATTCTAATAAAAATTGAAGACTTTCAGATACAGGAGGCTCAGGAATCCCAAAATAGATACAATTCAAAAAGGTCTTCTCTAAACTGTCAAAAGTCAAGCACAAATAATACATTCTTCAAAAAGCAAGCGGAAAATATCTAGTTCCTTATAAAGGAACACCCATCAAATGAACAGGATTTCTCACTAGAAACCTTACAGGCCAGGGAGCATGGAACAATACGTTCAAACTGCTACAAGAAAAAATTTTCTAGCTAAGGATACTATACCTAGCAGAGTTATCCCTTATAAATAAAGGAGAAATAAGGTTTTTCTCATACAAGTAAAAGCTGAGGGAATTAATCACTACTAGACCAACCATACAAGAAACACTTAAAGGGTTCCTACACCATAATCAAGTGGGGTTTATTTCGGGGATGCAAGGATAATTCAACATGTCCAAATTAATGAATGTGATATATCAGGTCAACAGAATAAAGGAAAAAGGCCATATCATCATCTCAATACATGCAGAAAAAGCATTTGATAAAATTCAGTATGTCTTCATGATGAAAATAAAACAAACTAGTCATAGAAGGAACATGCTTCAACATAGTACAAGCCATATATGACAAACCCACAGCTAACTTCAGACTGAATGGAGTAAATCTAAAAGAATTTCCTCTAAGAGATAGAACAAAACAAGGATGCACACCTTCACCATTGCTATTCAATATAGTACTGGAAGTCCTAGCTAGATCAATTAAGCAAAGACACAAAAGGCATCCGATTTGGAAAAGAAGAAGTAAAATGGTTCCTCTTTGCAGATGGCATGATATTACATCTAGAAAAACCTATACTCTGACAAAAAACTCTTAGATCTAATAAACTTATAAAGTTGCAGAATGCAAAATATAAAAATCAGTGATGTTTTTATACCTCAATAATAAACTAGTTGAGAAAGACATTTTTAAATATCTCAATTACAATACTATAAAAATAAAAGAACTAGAAAAAAATTAATCAAGGAGGTGAAAGACCTTTGAAAGGAAAGCTTTCATCATTGTATTAAATGAAAGAAGCCAGGCACAGAAAGACAAATATCATATATTCTCACTCATGTGTGGGAACTAAAAAAGTTTGAAGAATCACCACACAGTTTTTTACAATGTTTGAGCTAATTTACATTTCCACCAACAGTGTATAAGTGTTACATTTTTCTGTAATCTCACCAGTATCTGTTATTTTTTGTCTTTTTAATAATAGCTCATTCATGGCTATTATTAAAAGGTCAAAAAATAACGGATGCTGGAGAGTACACAGAGAAAAGAGAACGCTTATACACTGTTGATAGGAATGTTAACTAGCCATTGTGGAAAGCAGTATGGAGATTTCTCCAAAACCTAAAAAAAGAATTGTGATATGACCCAGCAATCCCACTGTAGGGTATTTATCCATAGGAAAATAAATTAGTACATTAAAAAGATACTCAAATCCCCATGTTCATTGCAGCACTATTCACAGTAGCCAAGATACAGAATCAGCCTTAGCATCCATTGATGAACAAATGAGGAAAATGTGGTATATATACACATTAGAATATTATTCAGCCATTCAATATAGAATGAAATCATGTCATTTTCAGCAGCATGGAGGAAACTAGTGGTCGTTGTATTAAATGAAATAAGCCAAGCACAGAAAGACAAATGTCACATATGCTCACTCATATGTGGGAGCTAAAAAAGTTGATCTCATTTAGGTCAGGGAGTAGAACCGTAGACACCAGAGGCTGAGAAGAGTGTGGGAGTGGGGAGGATGACACGAGGTTGGTTAACAGATACAAACAAATAGCTAAATAGAAGGCATGAGTTCTAATGTTCCATAGCAAAGTAGGGTAACAACAAGGTATTATATTTTCAAAGTAGCTAGAAGAGGATTTGAAGCGTTTCCAACACGCAGAAATGGTAAATACTTGGCCAGGCATGGTTGCTCATGCCTGTAATTCCAGTGCTTTGGGTGACTGAGGTGGGAGGATTGTTTGAAGCTAGGAGTTCAAGACTAGTCTGGGCAACAGAGACTAGTCAAAATTGTAGAGAGCCTTGTCTCTACAATATTTTAAAAAATAAGCCAGGTGTGTTGTTTACCTGTAGTCCTAGCTACTCAGGAGGCAGAGGCAGGAGGATCACTTGAGCCTAGGAGTTTGAGGTCACAGTGAGCTCTGATCATGCCACTGCACTGCAGCCTGGGTAGCAGAGTAAGACTCTGTCTCTAAACAAATAAACACATTTAAATAAATAAATTAATACTCAGTGACATATACCTCAAATACTCTGACTTTATCATTATCTATTCTATGCATGTAACAAAATTTCACATGTACCCCATTAATATGTACACATATTATATATCAATGAAGAAAAAGGCAAATCTAAAAAATACTTATCTAAGAATTCACTAATAATTCTAAACTAGACTCACTTTTGTAGCCCTGGAAGAGACTTTGAAATGTCAACCTTCTCATATCTTTTTCTCTACAAGTGTCTGAAAGAGGAAAGCCACAATAGATAGATTCACCATCTCATGGTATGAATGAAGCACGGTGGTGAAGTCAGTATGGTTTTTAAATCACAGTTCCTTGCTCTATTACACCAATAAAGCTCATGGAAGCCCGTGATGGGAAGTGCTCAGTGGTTGGCATTTATGATGTTTATTTATATTCATCACACTTCACAACCATTCTTCTGTGGTTGCTATTTAACATGGCTACCAAATTTCTCTTTTTAAGTTCATACTTAAACAAAATCACCTCCAGCTATAGGGGACTTTTCAATATATTGCAAACGATGGCCAACAAAAAGTAGATGTTACAGCAGAATGAACTCCTTTGTATTCCAATTCCCCCATTTTATAAATCAAAAAACCTGAAGATCAGAAAACTTCCAACCTGCCCAAATACACAAAAATGTTAGTGGAAGTTTGAATGAGAGACTAGGACTCTTAGCCCATTCTCTTTGGATCTGCTGAAACATAACTAATAAGACACAGAGGGTATTTTCGATCAAGATCCATAAGTTTCGTGATTTCTTTTTTGTTAATAAGATTATGAAGTGCCAAAGCATATCTTGTTAATCTACCTGCCATTGAAAAATAAATCATGTTATTATGATTTGGTAAAATCAGTGAAAACCTCCCATTCTTCCAGGATCATGTTGCTTTTGCACATAAAAATACGCTTTAGAATTTGATGCTCCAAGATTCTAATCAACATCATTTATTTACTGCAGGAGGGCCTGGTGAGGGAAATAACAACATTAAAACAAATTCTGCTATGTAGAAGATAAGGTAGTTTGTGTAAAACAGTGTGATATGAGGAGAGGCCAGCAGGGTTTGTAACTTCAGCAGGCTGCGGGCCTTAAGAAAAGCCTGTCTAAGGCATGAGTTATAACATCTTTCTTCATTGCAAGCAAGCATTAGCGTGTTGAAAATTTTCTACCTGAAATTTTCCCATGCTATATTGTGTATGTGCACACATACTCATAACCATGCATTTGGAAGTCTCTGGGGCTGACTCTTTTTCTCTTTTCTCTGGTTGTTTTCTGCCAAATTGTGTTCCGAAATCTGGTTGCCTGGCCACAGAGCTCAATCAGTTTATCTCCCATTCTTTGACTCTTGCAAGTAGAGGCTCATGGGAGCCAATTATTACTGTTTCTTCCTCCCCGATAGAGTTGTTAGACCTATGAACTGTGGACAGCCTCCACAGTATTCTTGAGGAATATTTGAATTCAAAGACTGGAATTCAGCTTCCTATCCCGGCATAAGGTAAAAGGACATTACCAGAAGAGAAAGGCTTGAACTGCCTATTAAAATGTCAGGACCCCTAGTATTTGTGGAGTAAGATATTGCATTCCAGATTTCTGCCCTAGCATTTTCCACTAAACCAATCATTTACCTTGCCCATTTACTCTAACGCTAATCTCTTTGTAAATATTTTGAATGACTCACTCATTTTTTAAAACTATGAGACTAAGGATGTTACATTCTTTTTGCTTTTAATATAATATGAAAACATGAACATACCACCAAATTATAGCTTATTAGTTTTTGCATGGAAGAACAGTGGTATTCATTCAATTAAAAATTCAGTTATAATCTCTGAGGCCTCTTCTCTACCAAGGGATGACTTGGAGTACATTTACTAGATGGGAATTCTTATGTTATTAGACCATACTTGTTCTAAGATGAGACTTAAAGATATGAGGCGCTAACCATATTTAAAGAAGCATTATACTAAAAACAACATGGAATTCCCCTGTGTAAAATAATGCCTAGGATATAGATTTGCTCTATTACTTTTAGTCAAGTTTCCCTCAGTTTACATGACTAGCTGGTTATAGACCTTTGTAGAAGGTCTTGGAACTTGAATTAACTTCCAGGATTTGCAAGTGGGAATTTAATGATACCTGGTAAAACAATGACAAAATGGTCCAATCAACATCTTCTTGAGACTTTTCTTGATGATTTTAATGGTTTTTCAGTAAGAAAGACCCTGCCAGTTAGTTACTTAATTAAGCAAAATTATTTGTCTGATAAATTTAACTCTCTAATGATGACCAGTTGCCCACCAAAGCCAGCTGAGATTTTACGAGTAATGATGATTGAAATTGCTATTAACTATTTCATGTTAGGATTACCTGTTCCTTAAGATAACTAGAATTACATTTTAAAATATAAGGAGCAAATATAAAACTGATTTTTAAAAATACAGGCTTACATTACATAGGAGATAAAACCCCCAAAATCACAATCCTGCTGAGTACTATGTGGGGTGTGGCTCTTTGGAAGCAACACAAAGTAATATTTCAAACTTTTCATAGCCAACTCTTGTCTCCATGCAATGAGGTATTATTTCAATGCATGAGGCGATACAGTGACTAGTAATGGAACTGTCACTTAATTGATGCCTCCATTTCCCAGTAGATATAATGAAGCAATAATTCCTACATTATATGTGGACATTATGCAGAAGAGGAAACATTTAGAGTTCTATAACACATTAAGATTTCATGGAAATAATGCAGAATTATAAAGAAATTTCTCAATGTGTCATGGTTTCCCATAGCATCAGTGATTTATGTGATTAAATAGATGGTGTTGCATTATACTTGGCCTCAATGCTCATCCAGAAACCTGGCACAATCTGCTGAACAAACCAAAAATGGTATAAACATCTTATATTCAAGTGTACTGGCCATGTACTTGTCATTCATACTTGGGGTGTGGAAAGAGTGGGTAAAGGAAATTCTCAACTAATGTGACATGCCATAACAGAAAAAGCTCCATATTTATAGGCTCACTGAGAAGGGGTAACATCTGGTGTCTCCCGAGCAAGATAACCTTCCTCTTCCTTTGGAACCAGTTCAGCACAGAGCACAGGCTATGGTATCTCCCACTTGCCTCCTCTCTCTCTCTCTCTGAAATAGAACTGAGTGCCTCTATCCTGAAAGACCATTTTCATCCTTTCTATATTTCCAGAGAACTCTAGTTTCCTAATACATTCTCATTAGACCAGAGGAGAATAGGCAAATCATGTTAGGTTTTCTGAGAAAAGACATATACCCTTGGCCAGCCTGGATGAAGCAGGGTCTTCAGTAAAACATGATTTGTGGAAGTATAGTGGATTCTGTTGGCCCATTCTTTTTTCCAGCTCTGTGGACCCATATCTCCTCTTCTCAAGGTTTTGCTGCCAATGGCTGCCACCTGTGACTTTCAGAGGTGGGCACTGGAACCCACCCTTATCTGCAGAGCAAGCAAAATAGCGCCTGGGAGTTTGTTAACTCTCTTCCCCTATAGCTGATGACTGTGTAGTAGGAAGCACAAAAGTCCAACTTCCTTGATTTGAGGCTAGACAAGACAAACCCTGTGATGTAATGTACATTCCTGAGCTCTTTTGGGATTCTCCAGAAATTGCATTCTTTCCTGGCTTCTTCTTCATCCTTATCCTGCCTCCCATGGTTTCTGGGGAGTAGTTTCCTAATAAATCAATTGCATGTCATCCTTATCTCAGGGTGTTTCTAGGAGAATCTTACCAAAGGGACCATGAGAAGGGTGATTAGGGAAGGAAAGATGGGAAAGAGAGATGCTCTCTTTTCAATTCTAAATGATCCTGGGGAAAGGGATGATCATCAAAGTTCAAAACTCTTGCCCTTACCAAATAATAATACACTAATAATGTACCTTTAAATCTTTGAGCTTTTATTCATTATTTAGAGATTTAAGAGCTTCATGATGTAGATGATGAAATGCACGGCAGATACATGGAGGGATATGCCTAAGGACATAAAACTCCATAGTAAAGCCAGAAGTAGAACAAAAACCAACTGGCTTTTTGGCCAGTGGTTTTCTTCCATCTTGGGGTCAGACAGAATGGAATTTAAGTCTCAACTCAGCCACTCACTAGTTTTGTAACCAGTGGTACACTAGTAAGTGTTTAACACTCAGCTTTTAGGGGTGGAGGGATGATATGGTTTGGCTGTGCCCCCACTCAAATCTGAATTCTAGTTCTCATAATCTCCAAGTGTCGTGGGAGGGACCTCTTGTGAGGTGAGTAGATTATGGGGGTGGTTCCCCCATGCTGTTCTTGTGATAGTGAGTGAATTCTCATGAGACTTAATGGGTTTATAAGGGGATTTTCTTCACTTCACTCTGCCCTTCTCTCTCCTGCCATCGTGTGAAAAAGAACATGTTTGCCCTTCCTTCCACCATAATTGTAAGTTTCCTGAGGCTTCTCCAGCCACGCAGAACGGTGAGTCAATTAAACCTTTTTTTCTATAAATTTCACAGTCTTGGGTATTTCTTCATAGTAGCATGAGAATGAACTAATACAGTAAATTGGTACCAGGAGTAGTGAGTGCTGCTGTAAAGGAGCACCGACTACTCCTAGTACCAAGCAGCACCCACTACTCCCGGTACCAATTTACTGTATTAGTGTGAAAATGTGGAAGCAACTTTGGAATTGGGTAACAGGCAGATGTTGGAACAGTTTGGATGGTTCAGGAAAAGACAGGAAAATGTGGGAAGGTTTGGAACTTCCTAGAGACTTGTTGAATGGCTTTGAGCAAATGCTGATAGTGATATGGACAATGAAGTCCAGGCTGAGGTGGTCTCAGATGGAGATGAAGAACTTCTTAGGAACTGGAGCAAAGGTCACTCTTGCTTTGCTTTAGCAAAGAGATTGGTGGCATTGTGCCCCTGCTCTAGGGATCTGTGGAACTTTGAACTTGAGATAGATGATTGAAGGTATTTGGCAGAATAAATTTCTTTTTTTTATTGCATTTTAGGTTTTGGGGTACCTGAGAAGAACATGCAAGATTGTTGCATAGGTACACACATGATAGTGTGATTTGCTACCTTCCTCCCCATCACCTATATCTGGCATTTGTCTTCATGCTATCTCTCCCCAACCCCCCATGCCCCCCGCTTTCCCTCCCCTATTTCCCCCCAACAGACCCCAGTGCGTGATGCTCCCCTCCCTGTGTCCATGTGTTCTCATTGTTCAACACCCACCTATGAGTGAGAACATGCGGTGTTTGATTTTCTGTTCTTGCGTCAGTTTGCTAAGAATTATGGTTTCCAGGTTCATCCATGTCCCTACAAAGGACATGAACTCCTCGTTTTTTATGGCTGCATAGTATTCCATGGTTTATATGTGCCACATTTTCCCTGTCCAGTCTATCATCGATGGGCATTTGGGTTGGTTCCAGGTCTTTGCTATTGTAAACAATGCTGCAATGAACATTTGTGTGCATGTGTCCTTATAGCAGAACGATTTATAATCCTTTGGATATATACCCAGTAATGGGATTGCTGGGTCAAATGGAATTTCTATTTCTAGGTCCTTGAGGAATCGCCACACTGTCTTCCACAATGGTTGAACTAATTTACACT
>CAUYLG010055718.1:0-15461 GCA_963573385.1 Cacajao melanocephalus
AGCAATTGCATAGCATTTCACAGGTTTAAATAAAATATTGGTTGGCTGCTTGTTTGTTATTTTCATCTCTGATTCCTTCCTGTCTCCATTGTTAAGCACAATTATTGGCATAAAAGAGGTTTTTAATACCCATTTTTAGACCGCATTCTAGCCTGGGCAATAGAACAAGAATCCCGTTCTCTCTCCTTCTTTCTCTTCCTCTTTCTTTCTCTCGTACATTCTTTTTTTTCTTTCTTTCACTCTCACTTTCTTTCCTCTCTTTTTCTTTCTTTCAAAAAAAATTATAAATATTTATGTATGTAACATAAATCTATCAATATATATAAAGCAAAAACTAACAGACTGAAGGGAGAAATAGACAGTTCTACAATAATAGTTGGAGACTCTAATACCCTGTTATTAATGATGGATATAACCACCAGACAAAAGATAAATAAGAAATCATAGGACTTAATATTCCAAGTAGATCTAACAGATATGTACAAAACACTCTACAAAACATTAGCAGCGTATACATTTTTCCCAAGTGCATACTGAGCTCCCAGAAAGATCATGTGTTAGGCCAAAAATTCATTCTCAATATATTTACTAAGGTAAATACTGTATGTGGTATCTTCTCTGACCACAACAAAGCAAAGTTAGAAATCAATGAAAGAGATATAACTATACATAGACAAAATTGAGGAAATTAAACAACATATTCTTAACCAATGGATCAAAGAATACTTTCCAATAGAAATTATAAAATACATAGAGATTAATGAAAATGAAAACACAATATGCTAAACTTACGAGATACAGCAAAAGAAGTGCTAAGAAGGAGATTTATAGTTATAAATGCTTACATTAAAAGTTCTCAAATCAATAGCTTAAGTTTATAACTTAGAGTACCAGAAAAAGAACAAGCTAAACCCAAAGCTACCAGAAAAATAGAAATACAGATTAGAACAAAGATATAGAATAGAAAGAAGTTAGAGAAAGTTAAAAAACCAAAAGTTGGGTTTTGAAAAATTTAACAAAGTTGACATCTTTAGCTAGATGAACTAATGAAAAACGGAAGAGACTTAAATTACTAAAACCGTAAAGAGGAGCTATTACAACTAATTCTATAGAAGTAAAAATTAAAAAATTAAAATAAAATTTATTTCAGTAGAATTAGTTGTAATGTCTTCCCTTTATGATTTTTGTATATTCATTATACAAGAGTACTATGAGCAATTGCATGCTGAAAAATTTTAGAACCTAGATGAAATGAACAAAATCCTAGAACGACAAAACCTATCAACCTATTTGTACATTGCAATTCTAGCCCCCAAGGTTATAGTATTGGGAGTTGGGACCTTTAGGAGATAATTAGATCATGGGGGTGGAGCCCTCGTGGATGGGATTAGTGCCCTTATAAAAGAGACCACAGAGAACTAGTTTGTCCCCTTCACCAAATGAAGACACAGTGAGCGCCATCTATCAACCAGAAAGCAAGGTCTCACCAGACACTGAATCTGACAGTATCATCATTTTAGACTTCCCAGCCTCCAGGACAGTGAGAAATAAATTGCTATTTATTAATATAAGCTACCCAGTTTATGGTATTTTGTTATAGCAGCCTGAATGAACTAAGACAGACAACATAAGAAAAGAAAACTACATACCAATATCCCTTACAACATTGATACAATGTTTGTCCTCTACAACATACTAGCAAACTAAACCCAACCAGATATTAGAAGGACTATATGCCATGAGTATGTGGAATTTATTTTTGGAATTGAATGCAAGGATGTTTCAACATACAAAAATCTAAAAATGTACCACATCACATTAACAGAATGAAGAGGGAAAATAACATGATCATCTCAATTGATGCACACAAAGCTTTTGACTTCAAGCCCATTACAATGACTGCTATAAAAAAGAAAATAACAAATATTGGTGAGGATGTAGAAAAATTGGGTACTGTTTTTGGAATGCACAATGTTATAGACACTATGGAAAACAGTATGGTGGTTGCTGAAAAAATTAAAAATAGAATTACCATATGATCCATTAATTCCACTTCTGGGTATATAACCAAAATAATTGAAAGCAGATTTGCAAAGAGATATTTGTACACCCATATTCATAGTAGCATCATTTATAATAATTGAAACATGGGAGCAACCTGTGTCCACAGACATATAATGGCTAAGTAAAATATGACACACACACACACATTTACAATGGACTGTATTATTCATCCTTAAGGAAAACGGGAATTCTAACATATCCTACAATATGGATGAATCCTGAGGAAATTCTGCTAAGTGAAATAAGTCAGTAACAAAAAGATAAATGCTGTATATTTCACCTATATGAGGTACTTAGAGCAGTCAAACTCATAAGAGACCAAGAGTAGAATATTGTTTGCCAGGTGGTAGGGGTAGAAGGATATGTGGTATATCTATGCAATGGGATTTTTTTTTTGGCAATAAAAATCAATGAAGTGTTGATTTATGTTAAAATGCTGATGAAATTTGAAAGCATTATGCCAAGTGAAAGAAGACAGTCACAAAAGGCTACATATTCCTTGATTCTAATAGGCAAATCTATAGAGACAGAAGGTAGGTTAATAACTATCCAGGGCTGGTAGGAGCTACAGAGGGTCTACTAATGGGTAGACATTTTCATTTTGAGGTTATAAAAATGTTCTAAAATTAGATTGTAGTTATGGTTGTGTAACTGTGCACATGATAAAACACACTAAACAATAGACTTTAAATGAATGGAGTTTATGGTATGTGAATTATATCTCATCAAGCTATTTAAAAAAAGGAATATTTTTTACCAAAGTGGTTAACAATTTGGAGAAAGAAAGGAGGGGTAGGGAAAAAAGTCTTTAAAATATTTTTCTTCTTGCGATGTAGATTAAAATATTTTTCTTCTTGTGATGTATGTTAAAATGTTAAACAGTAAAGGTGCATGTAAATGTATTTTAATAAGTTCATGGTATTCAGCTTTCTGCTGAGTAAGTTTCCCGGCATCTTACTGAGGAAGACAGATGCAAGCTATCTTCAATAATAAATAAATGATAAAGAACAAAAAACTTCAGCAAATTATATAATTTTCTGCGTAGGCAAAGACTGATTCCTATACTGTCTCAATACTTACAAGGCCAAGAGTAGGCCTATCATCTAGGTATTAATTCAGTATTTCATACATTTCAATTCTCAAACTTTACAGGATGTCTTCAAGTTTCAGTTAAGTTAAAAATCCTCTTAGAGATCCAACCTACGATCCTCTCCTGTATACTCAAGGCTATTCATTGCAGCTCTATTTGCCAAAGTAGAATTAATCCAAATATCCATTAATAGGAGACTGGTTGAATAAACTCTGCTACATACACACAATGGAGTATTAAGCAGCTATAAAATAGAATGAGAAATATCTTCATGTATTGCTGCAGAACTGTCCCCAGGGTATATTCTTCAGAAAAAAAAAAGCTCAGTAAAAATCGTGTGTACAGTGTGTTATTGTTTATCTAAGAAAGAGGGAGAGATAGAAACCACTGTGAGTAGCCGACAGAGCTAGTTTGACTTCTTTCAATATATCTTCCTTTGTAGATTTGACTTTTGAGCTGTCTTCATATTTTACTTAATTAGGAAATAAAATTAAGCTCAGAAGCCAATCTTAAAGAGCAAGAGTAAAATAAATAAACCAACAAACCATTTAATTGCATTAAAATTTTTATATTTTCTAAACTATCCAGGAAAAAACAAAACCACTCTTACTTCGGAGGATTCTAGTTTGGCATTTTTGGTATCTCTTATCTGGATTTTGGTGGTTTGTTCAGTGACCTAGAAATATTTATTTGATACCTTCATCAGTATTTTATAACTTTACAGAATACTTACATGGCTATATAGTACTAAGATCTTGACTTGTCATTTTATTTAACCTTTACCATGACACAGATAGGTATTATGATCTACTTTGTACAGAGGGACACTAGGTGGGACATTAAGTGACCTGCTCAAGATCATTTTGAGTCACCCAAGGTAGGCAGCTTCACTTCATAATCTATGCCCCTAACCACAACTATACTGATTGTGATTAAATTCATATTAATCTCAAGGATATATAAGCATCGTAATAGGAATTAATACTTGGAAAATGCATGCTTCATTTTTATTGTCTTTTCTACCAAGGAAGACTCTCTGCATTTTGTACATCAGTACAAGTAAGAGTTGATTCAGCTAATTCTTTTACCATAAAACAGAAAAGTGTGGAATTTAAATATATTGGTAATGTTCAAAAGCATTTTAATTTATGTCAGCATGTTATTTACTTTAATAAAAGGAAGTATACAATTTAAAAACAACAAATGGTTAGTCTTAATAAAAGTAGCATGAATAGAACTCTGTTGAATTATTTTTTAATTACCATTTACTACAAAGTTCAAGGGGATAATTTTGGCCATTTTATAGATATGTTTTGATTAAGTTTCTTGGAGAAGTGCTATCTAATCTAAATGTATATTCTCATAACACTTATTATAATGCTTTGTTTATTACAGGTAATTAGTGTTTGTTCAATTAACATATGAAACCTTCTACAAATAAGAACAGAATCCAGATTCTGAAAGAAAAAATAACCACTTTTTAAATGAGTGACATTGATAACTAAACAACTAAAAATGTCTATTTTTCTCATTTTTATTTTCTGTTTGTTTTATGTAATAATTCCTTCCACATAAATTGATTGAGCCACCAGTGCATCAGGCCGTGTGCATTAGCTGTCTCCCTGTGGAGCTCTCTGCCAGCTTCTACCAGATACGTGTTCTACTTTGCAGGCCTCTGAGGCATGCCCAAGAGAGTGAGCTTAAAAAAAGGTGGGACCTTCTTTTGCTGACACTTTCAGAGAGAAATCACTGACTCAGATGCATACAGGGACCTCTCAGAAAATCTAACTAAATGAAATTTGCCAGGTAAAGAGACAATAAGGAATGGTGAGGTTCCAGCAAACTGTGGAGAGCAATGTCTCAGATCTCTTTGTTATTGTTACAGAATGTGGAACCCAGGTTGCAAGAACTTCCAAGAAAGATGGAAAACGGGTACTTTTAAAAATATGAAACATTATAATCTAGAAATATGTGTTTCTAAATTAATAACTCAGTGAAAAAATAAAATAAATTACAAAGTAGAAAGCAAAAAAATAAAAAAATACCCTGTGAGCCCCTACATTGGGCTGGTTGAATAGAACCTGTTAATTGGCTGAATTTGGCCTTTGGGTCAGTGCGATATGCTCTCTCCTTTACAATATCTTCTCTGAGCTTCATATCCTTGTTTGCTAGTCCATCTCTTTCCAAGAGAATTGATATTTGGAATGTTTCTATCATTCAAAAAAGGCTCCAACTCTTACTCATAGTCATGGTCACCCTAAGACCTCATCAGGACAACAGCTTAAAATATAATACAATAAGCCCAAAATGTATGTAAGAGTTGTTTTACATGTTTCTGCTTCAAGGTCCAAAATATTACCATTTATAGCCTCCTCACATACATGTGTTGAAGTTGTTTCTTTTGTATCCCTCAATATTTCAGGCTTTAGCTTCAATCATTTGCACTCTGTTGACTGTGCCCGAAACTAAGCACACTCATACTCAAACCAGAATTTTGTGAAACATAACAGGCTTTGCCTACCAAGATTGAAACATGAAGAAATACCAAAGCTGAACAGACCAATAATAAGTAATGAGATCAAAGTCCTAATAAAAAGTCTCCTAGGAAGGAAGGTCCAAGACCTGATGGCCTCACTACTGCTTTAAATTGCCAGACATTTAAAGAACTAATACTGTTCCTACTCAAATTATGCTAAAAAAAATAGAGGAGGAGGGAATACTTCCAAACTCATTTTACAAGGCCAGTAATTAACCTGTCACAAAAACCAGACAAAGACACATTAAAAAAAAAAAAAAAAGAAAATGACAGGCCAATATCCCTGATAAAAAGTAGCACAAAAGTCCTCAACAAACCAAATTCAACAACATATTAGAAAGATCATTCATCGTGACCAAGTGAGATTTATCCCACAGATGCAAGGATGGTTTAATAAATACAAATCAATAAATGTGATACATCATATCAACAGAATGAAGGACAAAAAAAACATATGATCCTTTCAACTGATGCTGAAAAAGCATTTGATAAAATTTAACTTCTCTTCATAATAAAAAAATAAAACCCTTCAACAAACGGAATAGAGGGAACAAATGTCAACACAATAAAATCCATGTGTGTCACACTCACAGGTAGTATACTGAATGGGGAAAACCTGATGAAAGCCTTACCTCTAAGATCTGGAGCACAAGAAGAATGCCCACTGTGCCACTGTTATTCAACACAGTACTGGAAGTCCTAGCTAGAGCAATCATACAAGAGAAAGAAATAAAGCACATCCAAATTGGAAAGGAAGGAAAATTATCCTTGTTGTGCAGACAACATGATCTTATATTTGAGAAAATCTAAAGACTCCACCAAAAAACTATTAGAACTGATAAAAATAAAATCTAGTAAAGTTGCAGGATACAAAGTCAACATACAAAAGTCAGTGTCTGGCCAGGCTCGGTGGCTCACGCTTGTAATCACAGCACTTTTGGAGGCTTGAGACCAGCCTGGCCAACATTGCAAAACCCCATCTTTACTAAAAATACAAAAATTAGCCAGGAATGGTATGGGTGCTTGTAATCCCAGCTACTTGGGAGGCTGAGGCTGAGGCTAGAGAATCACTCAAACCCAGCAGGCAAAGGTTGCTGTGAGCTGAGATCGCGCCATTGCACTCCAGCCTGGGTAATGAGAGTGAAACTCCATCTAAAAAAAAAAAAAAAAAAGAAAAAGAAAAAAATCAAGATTTCTGTATGCCAACAGTGAAAAAGAAGTCAAGAAAGTAATCCCATTTACAAAGCCACACAAAAATAAAATAAGATACCTAGGAATATAACTAAAGAAGTGAAAGATCTCCATAACAAAAATTACACAATATTGATAAAAGAAACTGAAGAAGACATTAAAAATGGAAAGCTCTTTCATGTTCATGGATTGGAAGAATTGATATTCTTGAAATATTCATACTACTCAGAGAAATCCAAAATTCAATGCAATACCTATCAAAATACCAATGACATTCTTCACAGAAATAGAAAAAAATAATTCTAAAATTTATATGGAACAACAAAAAAACACAGAATAGCCAAAGCTAACCTGATCAAAAAGAACAGAACTGGAGGAATCACATTATGTGACTTAAAATTATACAACAGAGCTATAGTAACCAAAACAGCATCATACTGGTGTAAAAATTGGTAAACAGAGCAATGGAACATGATAGAGAACCCAGAAACAAATCCATATACTCATTTTCAACAAAGGTGCCAAAAACATATATTGAAGAAAGGACAGTCTCTTTAATAAATGCTGAGAAAACTGGATCTCCATATGTAGAAGAATGAAACTAGACCACTATCTCTTGCCATATACAAAAATCAAATAAAAATGGGTTAAACAACGGGAATTGATCTAATAATCCAATTAAAAATGAGCAAAAGATCTGAATAGACATTTCTCAAAAGAAGATGTAGAAATGGCAAACAGGCATATAAAAATATGCTCAACATCACTGATCAGCACAGAAATTCAAATCAAAACTGCAATGAGGTATCTTTTTATTCAAGTTAAGATGTGACTTTTATACAAAAAACAAGTAATAACAAATGCTAGTGAGGATGTAGAGAAAACAGAACCCTCATACACTGTTGGTGGTAATATAAAATGGTACAACTACTATGGAGAACAGTTTGGAGGTTCCTCAACAAACTAAGAACAACCATATGATCCAGCAATCTAATCTCACTGCTAGGTAGAGATGCAAAAGAAAGGAAATTAGTATATCAAAGACATATATGCACTCCTATGTTTATTGCAGCACTATTTGTAATATACAAGATTTGGAAGAAACTCAAGTGTCCATCAGCAGACAAATGGGTAAAGAAAATGTGGTACTTATACACAGTCGAGTACTATTCAGCCATAAAAAAAGGAGATCCTGTCATTTGCAACAACATAGATGGGACTGAAGGTCATTATGCTAAGTGAAATAAGGCAGGCACAAAAAGACAAACATCTTGTTCTTACTATTTATGGAAGCTAAAAAGTAAAACAAGAAAACTCATTTTGATAGAGAGGAGAATGGTGTTTACCTGAGGCTGTGAAGGGTAGTGGGGTGGGCGATGAGAAAGATGGGGGCAGTTAATGGGTACAAAAATATAGTTAGATAAAATGAATAAAATCTAGTATTTGATGGCACAACAGTGTGACTGTAGTCATTAATAATTTATTGTACATCTCTAAATAACTAAAAATATAACTAGGTTGTTTATAACACAAAGAGAAGACAAATGCTTGAGATGATGGATACCTCATTTACCCTGATGTGATTATTATGCATTGTATACATGTATTAAAATATCTCATGAACCCCGTAAATATATACACCTACAATGTATCCAAAATTTTTCTTAAAAAAGAAAATACTGGTTTTGAAATACATTAACACTTGTAGGGCAATGGTCTGATTTCTAACGCTTACCTGTTTGAGGCATATGTAGTTTCATTGTTTCTTAGAACTAAGTCTCATGACCATCAGTTTTCAGATGCTAGGAAGGTTGTAGCTGGTCTTTGATGCTCAAAAACAAACTCTCAGGACCTACTCACTGTTACCTGGGGATGGGAGTCATAGGTAAATGGCAAATTTCCTTCTCATGTCTCTTACTTACATAAATAACATCTCCTGAGCAAGAGTATGAAATTTGAACTTAAAGTTCCTTGTTGCCCTTTCCAATTTGGAGGGCATGTTACCACTCAGGAAATACCCCAGTAAGAATGGGGAATGTAATCTCTGGAAGTCACTAGTCAAAGAGACAGTATCTCCTAATGGAATAATCATCCATCTTATTAGCAGAATATGGGTAGAACATTGCGATAGATACTGGCCCATTCAATATCTAATTTATTCTATTTCTAGTTTGTGCTGTCTGTACTGCAGAGGCTGGAAAGTAAGAATCTCCTCAATGCTAGGGCTCAGGATGTGATATGAAGTCTCCCAATTAGATGTACCTTCATGGGACTTGAATTGGAACCTGTTAAGAAGCTAGGATAAATCTGGCAAAATAAGTATGGTTCTGGAACTAGCGGCTATCCTGGCAACATCCTAATTACAGAGGCAGCTTCTAATTGTAGCAAATGTAGAAGTTACCTGGATGGTCTTTGGGAGTCATTCCTAGAAGCTCGAACTAGAATCTGTTTCTTCAACCCTCTCAGTATTTCTGTAATTCATTTGACCTGTAATAAATAAAATCCAATAGACAGCGAAGTTGGAGTGAAATGTTTGCTGCTTTCTTCATTGGCTAAACTGTCTTGTAGCTAGGACAAGCATCGAGTCTTAAAAATTCATGGCTCCATATCTGGATAAGGTATTATGTAAGTAGAGAAAGATAATTTGAAAATTAAGGAAAAAATTTCAAGAGAAAGGATTACTTGACTGAGTATCTTACTGCTAAACCCACAGCTGCTACTGTCAGAGGTTTTATTTTCAATCATCCAATCGTGTCGGAATGGACTCTCAATCTCCTATTGGCAACATATAGATCTCCAAGATATTTTGGTGGCCTGGGGATGGAATTGAGGGGAGATTAATTGCAATTTGCCAGTGAATGGCAAGTCATGCACCACACAAAATCTTTACGTGCTGTCAAGTTCAGGGGGTCCAGAGCTCTTCCCATTTCAAAACCCTCTAGGGATTGCTCTGATTATCTGAGCAGAGACTCACAAACACTCATTTGATGAAGCCTCAGATATTACCTGGTGCCTTAGCTTGATCACTACTGGGAAAATGCTACACCTGAATTACATTTAGAACCTTGAGGCTAGGAATCTCACTTTCTCTCATATCCTTGCCATTCTGGCATCATTGACTACTATCCTGTATGTAGCTCTGTTTGTACATCGATCTTCTTTCAGAATTCCATTTCCATTTCCTCTGCTTATTTTTTCTGGATCTACCATTTTGCTGGTTTATTCCTCCACAGTCTTTCATATCATTTTTTTTGGAAAATTCAATCAGTGATGAAGACACTCCTACATATCCACAATATCTTCAATTGACTTCTTGCCTTCCCTGGAACCCAGCTCTTTCTAAAAGGCAAAGCTTCTTCTGAATATCTCTACTGTGAAAGCTGCTCATTTTCCTGGGGTCACCTTCGCAGCATTTTTCTAACTCCACAATGCTGTTTACAGGTCCTTTCTTTTCACTCCTGTAAAAACCACTCCTTCAATGATGTGAATGCCACTTGGTTATGGCATATTTTACCCTTGTATATGTTTACTCATGTATATTGGGCTCTTGGTCACCTCAAATGTATCAAGGATTTTACACCTGGTTCACAGCCTTTCACTTCATTTGAAGTCTTAACAGCTCTCTGGATCCAAACGAGCAGCCCATCCAATCACTTTCCATCAGACTTTCTTGACCTTCCTAACACCAGTAATTTTCATCCCCAATTCATTTCTGCTGCTCTACGGTGGCCCTGGTTATCAGTTATAACCTCTATCTTACTGAAATCGTAAGCTCTGATATCCTACTCCTTCATATCTTTTCACTCCATTATTCCCATTATTTCCACCTTCTTTCATTGGTATTTCCAGGTCTTAGATTATATACTACACCTTCATCCAATCTATTACGCTATTCAGAAATTCATTTGCTTTCCTATTTACCCTAATCTAATGTTTTAGTCACCCTCCTTCAACACTGTGCCTACCCTGGAACACCTGGTCTCTGGAATAAAGTCTGCCTCTGATATTTTTATTTATTTATGTTTAATTTTTGTGCATACCTAGTAGGTATCTATATTTATGGGGCATATGAGATATTTTGATACAGGTATACAATGTGTAATAATCACATCAGGGTAAATGGAATGTCTATCACCTCAAGCATTTATCCTTTCTTTGTGTTATAAATGATCCAATTACACTCTTTTAGTTATTTTAAAATGTATAGTACATTGTTGTTGACTGCAGTCACCTTGCCTTTGGTATTTCTGACACCTGTGCTGCAGCCCAAGAAAATTATAAATTGAGCAGATTTGCACTCTAAAATTTGTAGTCTCTAATCTTGGATGGGCCATATATTGTATACCTGGTTTAGGGTACTTATTTTTTTCACATAATTTAAAATTTTCACCACTCTTCTGTAATGCTTTGATCCTGCCTCTGACTTTATCGAGAAGTTTAATGGCCCTTTATTGGGGACCATCAAGAGGAAATTCTTTAACCTCTTACCTTTCATCATCTCCACAGGTTTTGTTGCATCTACTCTTACTCTCTTCACCTTTGCCTTTCTCCTTTCAGATTAAGGGGCCTTTTTGCTACAGGGTGGAGCCAAACTCTCTACTTGCTTTCCATGTCCCACCCCTTGCATCTCTGCAGAAACCTGCTTCAGCACCCATGC
This sequence comes from Cacajao melanocephalus, assembly GCA_963573385.1. NCBI lineage: Eukaryota > Metazoa > Chordata > Mammalia > Primates > Pitheciidae > Cacajao > Cacajao melanocephalus. The sequence continues at coordinate 11,539 of CAUYLG010055718.1, forward strand.
TCTCTTTTGTACCCTAGCCACTCCCACACCATGAACTCTTCCTCCCAACCTGTAAATATGCTTAGTTCTCTGCCGCATTAAAATGATGCTACCTGTCCTGAATGAATACTAAACATGGGCCACTATTGTGCCTTTCTTTTACGTTTAAAATTCATAAAAGTGCTGTGGGGTATCCTGAGAGAGGTATTTGGCCTTCAGAGTTTTTTAAAACCTGAAAAATAGAAACTAGAAACTGTTACTTCAAAATTGCTAGCAGTTTTATTTCTCTACCTACAAAATAGAATGTTCTTTTGTTCTGTAAAAAATGTTTAATTGGACCTTTTATTACATATAAAGCAAGCGTTCACTTATTATTCTTGTGGAGCCAAATCTGATATTTTTTAGACAGAAAAGTTAGGCATTCTGTTGGTAATAGAAATTGTTCTGTATTGCTGGAGCAGATTAACATCTCTGAGATGTTTTTGTTTTTGTGTTTGTTTATGTGGTAGGAGGAGAAGAGAACCTTTTTTTTTTTTGGCCTTGAATAAATTTAGAATGCCCAGGTTTGCAAAGTATTGTTTGTTTGTGGAGGAGTTGTGTGAATTTTAATTCAAGAGGTTAAGGAAGAAGATAAATAATGAAGGCAGTCAGACACCTGTAGAAAGAATATGGTATCATTACCAGGTGCACCTGGCATTAGGAGTAGTGGAGAGAAGGAACTAGACCAGGCTAATGTCCAGTGCTAAGTGTCATATAAATTTGATTGATGAAGAAAGTACTGATTTGAATAAATTGTCCATAAAGAAAAGTTATACTCCTATGAATGGGCAGGATGTTTTCTCTGAAGCTGGTAAATGCTCCTCCATCAGTTAACCAAGAAAGAGACATAACTTGGCAGAGGAAATTAGGATTTAATAAGCCCGAGCAACAACACTACAATAGAAAGGGTACCATGATCTGGTTTCTACATACCATTCGCTAAAAGGAACCAGGAGACAGTTTGTCTCCAGGACAAGGAGAAAGAAAGTTACAAGATGAGTCTGGGGATGTTTTGTTAGAAAGCAAGAATTGCTCAAGAATGATAGGGACATGTCAAAGACCAGAGAAACCAGCTTCAAGTGGCTCTCAGTGGCCAAATATTTCAAAATTTGAGCATGAAAAAAATGATGATAGTACAGATCATAACTAATCAAATAAAATGGGAATACTTGAGCTTGTAGTGATATAAATAAGTGACATTTGCTCATCAATGGCATATAACATAGTCAAAAAAGTACCTTCCATGAAAACACTGATTATAAAACGAGTAACTTCGCTGTAGCTAAATCAGATGGATACCACCTTAATCAAGAGATTAAAGTTAACATCACCAGTGATGGAAAAAATTAAAATCATGTACCACCTGGCAGATGCAATGAGAGCACAGCATCATTACTTCTGTGATATTTTTGCCCAAGATGCATCGCCTGAATCTAATCATGAGGAAATATCAGATAAACTCAAACCGAGGAACATTCTAAAAAATAGCCTGTAATCTTCAAAAGTGTCAAGTCCTTCAAAGCAAAGGAAAGACAAATTGTTTCAGATTAACAAAGAATAAAGAGAAATGACAACTAAACACGCGTGATCCTGAACTGGATGTTTTTTGTTTGAAATGTTATTATTGGAGCATTTGTTAAAACTTGAATGGGATTTGAACATTAGAGGGGAGCACGTTATAGATGCTAATTTCCTGATTTTGATGGTTGTTTTGTGGTTACATAGGAGAATGACCTTATGTTTAGGGTGTGATAGTCAGATTGGCAACTTATTAAATTAATTAAAGGGAGAATAATTCTTTTGTTTTCTGTACATTTGAGATTGTTCCAAAAGAAAGTAAATTTTTAAAAATCAGCAAATAAAACAAAAAGGTTAATGTCATTTTATTTTATCTTCAATGGTTAGTGAAGCCTATTTATGTTAGAAAATGGTAATCTATACTTATTACTTAGTTTTTTTATCTCTCATTTTTGCTTTAGCATAATATAATTTTTCCGCTTGTTTTTCTTCACTCCATTTTAACCATTCACTAAAGACTCCAGTAAAATCTTGGTTGACCGACCTTGTGCCACTTAGTGTCTGTGTAATTCTAGAAACTTAATTTGCTTTGTCAACTAAAAATATTACAAGATAGCACACGGTCTTTGAGCTGAGCGGAGGTGGTCGCTTCTAGCGCAGCCTCCAAACAGCCTCAGATACCCGCTTAAGCCTCCTGTGGAAGCCCGGGCCCACTTCGCAGCTTTCTCCCTTTGTCTCATAACCATGTCCACCAATGAGAATGCACATACACCAGCTGCCCATCTTAACAGATTCAAGAACAAGGGAAAAGACAGTACAGAAATGAGACGTCACAGAATAGAAGTCATTGTGGAGCTGAGGAAATATAAGAAGGATGATCAGATGCTGAAGAGGAGAAATGTAAGCTCATTTCCTGATGATGCTACTTCTCTGCTGCAGGAAAACCACAACAATCAGGGCACTGTAAATTGGTCTGTTGATGACCTTGTCAAAGGCATAAATAGCAACAACATGGAAAATCAGCTCCAAGCTACTCAGGCTGCCAGGAAGCTACTTTCTAGAGAAAAACAGCCCCCCATAGACAACATAATCCGGCCTGGTTTGTTTCCAAAATTTGTGTTCTTCTTGGGCAGAACTGATTGTAGTCCCATTCAGTTTGAATCTGCTTGGGCACTCACTACCATTGCTTCTGGGACATCAGAACAAACCAAGGCTGTGGTAGACGGAGGTGCCATCCCAGCATTCATTTCTCTGTTGGCATCTCCCTTTGTTCACATCAGTGAACAAGCTGTATGGGCTCTAGGAACATTGCAGGTGATGGCTCAGTGTTCCGAGACTTGGTTATTAAGTACCGTGCAGTTGACCCACTATTGGCTCTTCTTGCACTTCCTGATATGTCATCTTTGGCATGTGGTTACTTATGTAATCTTACCTGGACATTTTCAAATCTGTGCTGCAACAAGAATCCTGCACCCCCGTTAGATGCTGTTGAGCAGATTCTTCCTACCTTAGTTCGGCTCCTGCATCATGATGATCCAGAAGCATTAGCAGATACCTGCTGGGCTATTTCCTACTTTATTGATGGTCCAAATGAATGAATTGACATGGTCGTGAAAACAGAAGTTGTGCCCCAATTTGTGAAGCTTCTAGGAGCTTCTGAATTGCCAATTGTGACTCCTGCACTACGAGCCATAGGAAATATTGTCACTGGTACAGATGAACAGACTCAGGTTGTGATTGATGCAGGATCACTCGCCGCCTTTCCCAGCCTGCTCACCAACCCCAAAACTAACATTCAGAAGGAAGCTACATGGACAATGTCAACCATCACAGCTGGCCGTCAGGACCAGATACAGCAAGTTGTGAATCATGGATTAGTCCCATTCCTTGTCAGTGTTCTTTCTAAGGCAGATTTTAAGACACAAAAGGAAGCTGTATGGGCCGTGACCAACTATACCAGTGGCGGAACAGTTGAACAGATTGTGTACCTTGTTCATTGTGGCGTAATAGAACCGTTGATGAACCTCTTAACTGCAAAAGATACCAAGATTATTCTGATTATCCTGGATGCCATTTCAAATATCTTTCAGGCTGCTGAGAAACTAGGTGAAACTGAGAAACTTAGTATAATGATTGAAGAATGTGGAGGCTTAGACAAAATTGAAGCTCTACAAAACCATGAAAATGAGTCTGTGTATAAGGCTTCATTAAACTTAATTGAGAAGTATTTCTCTGTAGAGGAAGAGGAAGATCAAAATGTTGTGCCAGAAACTACCTCTGAAGGCTATACCTTCCAAGTTCAGGATGGGACTCCTGGGACCTTTAACTTTTAGATCATGTAGCTGAGGTATAAATTTGTTGTGTACTATGTTTGGTATTTTGTCTTC
>CAUYLG010055720.1:0-25552 GCA_963573385.1 Cacajao melanocephalus
GACTGCATTCTAGCCTGGGCAATAGAACAAGAATCCCGTTCTCTCTCCCTCTTTCTCTTCCTCTTTCTTTCTCTCTTACATTCTTTTTTTTCTTTCTTTCACTCTCACTTTCTTTCCTCTCTTTTTCTTTCAAAAAAAAAATGAAAAAAAGGAGAAAAAATCAAAATAAGCTCATTTAGAAACAAAACAGGATATATTACAACAGATACCACAGAGATACAAAAGACCATTCAAGGCTACTATGAACACCTTTATTTGCATAAATTTGGAAACCTAGAGATGGATAAATTCCTGGAAAGATACAACCCTCCTAGCTTAAATCAGGAACAATTAGATATCCCGAACAGACCAACAACAAGCAGTAAGATTGAAATGGTAATTTAAAAATTGCCAACCAAAAAAAGTCCACAGCAAGATGAATACACAGCAGAATGCTACCAAACATTTAAAGAAGAATTGGTACCAATCTTATTGACACTATTCTAAAAGATAGAGAAAATCACTTTATGAAGCTAACATCATTCTAGTGCCAAAGCCAGGGAAGGACATAATCAAAAAATAAAACTACAGGTCAATATTCCTGATGGACATAAATGCAAAAATCCTTAACAAAATACAAGCTAACCAAATCCAACGACATAACAAAAAGATAATCCAGCATGATCAAGTGGGTTTCACACCAGGGATGCAGCAATGGTTTAACGTATGCAAGTCAATAAATGTGATACACCACATAAACAGATTTAAAAATAAAAATCACATAACCATCTCAACAGATGCAGAAAAAGCATTTGATGAAACCCAGCGTCGCTTTGTAATCAAAACTCTCAGCAAAATCGGCATGCAAGAGACAAGCCTCAATGAAATAAAAGCCATCTATTGCAAACCCACAGCCAACATAATACTGAATGGGGAAAAGTTGAAACTCTTCCTTCTGAGAACTGGAACACGACAAGTATGCCCACTCTCACCACTTTTCTTCAACATAGTACTAGAAATCCTAGCCAGAGCAATCAAACGAGAGAAAGAAATAAAGGTCATCAAAATAGATAAAGAGGAAGTAAAACTGTTACTATTTGCTGATGATATGATTGTTTACCAAGAAAACCCTAAAGACTCCTCTAGAAAGCTCCTAGAAGTGATTTAAAAAAAAAATCAACAAAGTTTCCCAATACAAAATTAATGTACACAAATTAGTAGCTCTTCTATATGTCAACATGGACCAAGCTGAGAAAAAAATCAAGAACTCAATCCCTTTTACAATAGCTGCAAAAATAAAATAAAATACTTAGGAATATACCTAACCAAGGAGGTGAAAGACCTCTACAAGGAAAACTACAGAACACTGCTGAAAGAAATCACAGATGACACAAAAAAACTGAAATATATCCCATGCTCATGAGTGGATAGAAGCAATATTGTAAACTCAAAAGCAATCTACAAATACAATGCAATTCCCATCAAAATACCACCATAATTCTTCAAAGACTAGAAAAATTCATATGAAACCAAAAAAGAGCCCACATATCCAAAGGAGGAATAAGCAAAAAGAACACATCTGGAGGCGACACATTACCTGACTTCAAACTATACTATAAGGTTATACTCACCAAAACAGCATGATACTGGTACAAAAATAGGCGCATAGACCAATGGAACAGAATAGAGAACCCGGAAGTAAACCCAAATACTCACAGCCAACTGATCTTCAACAAAGCAAACAAAAACATAAAGTGGAGAAAGGAAACTCTATTCAACAAATCATGCTGGGTTAATTGGCAAGCCACATATATGAGAATGAAACTGGATCTTCGTCACTCACCTTTTGCAAAAATCAACTCAAGATGTATCAAGAACTTAAAATCTAAGACCTGAAGCAATAAAAATGCTAGATGATAACATTGGGGAAAAACCCTTCTAGACATTGGCTTAGGCAAGGATTTCATGACCAACAACCTAAAAGCAAATATAATGAAACTAAAGATTAATAGCTGGGACTTAATAAAACTAAGGAGGTTTTGCACATCAAAAGGAACAGTCAGCAGAGTAAACAGATAACACACAGAGTGGGAGAAAATCTTCACAATCTATACATCTGACAAAGGACTAATATCCAGAATCTACAATAAACTCAAACAAATTAGCAAGAAAAAAGTAAACAATTCCATCAAAAAGTGGACTAAGGACGTAAACAGACAATTCGCCAAAGATGATACACAAATAGCCAAGAAACATGAAAAAATGCTCAACATCACTAATGATCAGGGAAATGCAAATGAAAACCACAATGCAGTACCACCTTACTCCTGTAAGAATGGCGGTAATCAAAAACTAAAATAATAATAGATGTTGGCATGGATTCAGTGAACTGGGAACACTTCAACGTTGCTGGTGGGAAGGTAAACTAATATAACAACTATGGAAAACAGTGTGAAGAATTTTCAAAGAACTAAAAGTAGAACTACCATTCGATCTAGCAATCGCACTACTGGGTATCTACCCAGAGGAAAAGTCATTATTCAAAAAAGATAATTGCACATGCATATTTATAGCAGCACAATTGTCAATTGCAAAAATTTGGCACCAACCCAAATGCCCATCAATAAACGAGTGAATAAACTGTGATATATATGATGGAGTATTACTCAGCCATAAGAAGGAATAAATTAATGGCATTCACAGTGACCTGGATGATTGGACACTATTATTCTAAATGAAGGAACTCAGGAATGGAAAACCAAGCATTGTATGTTCTCACTCATAAATGGGAGCTAAACTATGAGGATGCAAAGGCATAAGAATGACATAGTGGACTTTGGGGACTCAGAGGGTAAGGGTTGGAAGGGGGTGAGGGATAAAAGACTACAAATTGTGTGCAATGCATACTGCTCAGGTGATGGGTGCACCAAAATCTCACAAGTCACCACTAAAGAACTTACTCATGTAACCAAACACCACCTGATCCCTAATAACCTATGGAAATAAAAATTTTTTAACTAAGTAAATAAATAAGAGTTAATTACATGGAAAAAAGTCTAATTTACAATAATTTATTATTCAAAATGTTGATAATCATCTGAGTTTTCAGCAAGTCATAATCTTTTTGCTGGTGAAGGATCTTGCCTAGATGCTGATAGCTGATGAATGTATCGGGGTGGTGGGTGCTAAAGGTTGAGGTTGCCATGGCTATTCCTTAAAATAAGATGACATGGATGTTTCCTGCATCAATTGACTTCCATCCACAAAAGATTTGTCTGTAGTATGTGATGTGATGCTGTTTGATAGCATTTTACTTACAGTAGAACTTTATTCAAAATTAGAGTCAATCCTCTCAAACTGTTCTGCTTTATCAACTAGGTTTATAAAATATTCTAAATCCTTTGTTCCCATTTAAACAATGTTCACAGCATCTTCAAATGAAGTAAATTCCATCTCAAGAAACCACTTTATTTGCTCATCCACAGCAAGCAACTCATTCTTTCAAGTTTTATCATGTGATTACATCAATTTGGTCACATATTCTCCACTTCTAATTCTAGTTTTATTGCTATTTCCACCATAACTATAGTCTTCCTCCACTGAAGGTTTGAACTCCTCAAAGTAATCCATGAGGGATGGAATCTAATTCTTCCAAAACTATTAATATTGGTGTTTTGACCTGCACCCATGAATCACAAATGTTCTTAATGGCATCTAGAATCTTGAATTCTTTCCAGAAGTTTTCAATTTACTTTGTCCAGATCTACCAGAAGAATCACTATCAATAGCAGCTATAGTCTTATAAAATGTATTTCTTTTTTTAATTCAACTTTAATTTTAAGTTCAGGGATAAGTGTGCAAGATGTGCAGGTTTGTTACATAGGCAAATGTGTGCCATGGTGATTTGCTGCACAGATCATCCCATTACCTATGTATTAAGTCAAGCATACACTAGCTATTCTTCCTGATGCTCTCCTTCCATCTCCCACAACAGGCCCCAGTGTGTGTTGTTCCTCCCCCTGTGTTTATATGTTCTCATTGTTCAGCTCCCACTTATAAGTAAGAACATGTGGTGTTTGGTTTTCTGTTCCTGTGTTAGTTTGCTCAGGATTAGGGCTTCCAGCTTATCATGTCCCTGCAAATGACATGATCTTGTTCCTTTTTATGGCTGTATGGCATTCCATGGTGTGTGTGTACTACATTTTCTTTATTCATTCTACTTTTGGGCATCTAGGTTTTCATGTCTTTGTTATTGTGAATACTGCTGCAATTAATATGAACATTCATGTGTCTTTAAAATAGAATGATTTATTAATATTCCTTTGGGTATATACCCACTAATGGGATTGCTGGATCCAATGGTATTTCTGCCTTTAGGTCTTTGAGAAATTGCACACTGTCTCCGACAATGGCTGAACTAATTTACATTCCCACTAATAGTGTAAAAGTGTTCCTTTTTCTCTGCAACCTCACCAGCATCTGTTGCATTTTGACCTTTTATCAATAGCCGCTCTAACTGTTGTGAGATGTTATCTCATTGTGGTTTAGATTTGCATTTCTCTCGTGACCCCTGCTGTTGAACTCTTTTTTTCATGTTTGTTGGTGGCATGCATGTCTTTTTTGAAGAAGTATCTGTTCATATCCTTTGTTCACTTTTTAATAGGGCTGTTTGGTTTTTTCTTGTAAATTAAGTTCTTTGTAGATGCTGGATATTAGACCTTTGTCAAATGGATAGATTGCAAAAATTTTCTCCCATTCTGTAGGTTGCCTCTTCACTCTTCACAGAAGAAAGTATAATTATACTTTCTTTTGCCGTGCAGAAGCTCTTTAGTTTAATTATATCCCATTTGTCCATTTTTGCTTTCGTTACTATTGCTTCTGACATTTTAATAATGAAATCTTCGCCCTTGCCTATGTTCTGAATGGTATTGCCTGGATGTTCTTCTGCAGTTTTATAGTTTTGGATGTCACATTTAAGTCTTTAATACAACTTGTGTTAATTTTTATATATGATGTAAGGAAGGGATCCAGTTTCAATTTTCTGCATATGCCTAGCTAGTTCTCCTAGTATCATTTATTAAACAGATAATCTTTCACCCATTGTTTGCTTTTGTCAGGTTTGTCAATGATCAGATGGTTGTAAGTGTGCAGTCTTATTTCTGAGTCCTCTATTCTGTTCCATTGGTCTATATGTCTGTTCTTGTACCAGTACCATGCTATTTTGCTACTGTGGCCTTGTAGTATAGTTTGAAGTTGGGAAGAATAATGCCTCTGGCTTTGTTCTTTTTGCTTAAGATTGTCTTCAATATTCAGGCATTTTTTGGTTTCGTATGAACGGTTAAATAGTTATTTCTAAATCTGTGAAGAATGTCAATGGTCGTTAAATGGAAATAGCATTGAATCTCTAAATCATTTTGGGCAGTAAGGCCATTTTCATGATAGTAATTCTTCCTATCCATGAGTGTGGAATATTTTTCCATTTGTTTGTGATATGGAGAAAAAGCATTCCTATTTCTCCCTATCCACTCCAGCATCTATTGTTCCTGGCTTTTTAATAATCACCATTCTAACTGGCATGAGATGATATCTCAATATAGATTTGATTTGCATCTCTCTAATGACCAGTGATGATGAGCTTTTCTTCATATATTTGTTGGCTGCATAAATGTCTTCTTTCGAGAAGTGTCTGTTCATATCCTTTTCCCAGTTTTTGATGGGGTTATTTGTTGTCTTTTTTTTTCTTGTAAATTTGTTTAAGTTTTTTGTAGATTCTAGATATTAGCCCTTTGTCAGATGGATAGATTGGAAAAATTTCTCCCATTCTGTAGATTGCCTGTTCACTCTGATGATAGTTTCTTTTGCTGTGCAGAAGCTCTTTAGTTTAATTAGATTCTATTTGTCAATCTTGGCTTTTGTTCCCATTGCCTTTGGTGTTTTAGTCATGAAGTCTTTGTCCATGCCTATGTCCTGAATGGTATTACCTAGGTGTTATTCTAGGGTTTTTATGGTCTTAGGTCTTATGTTTAAGTCTTTAATCCATCTTGAGTTAATTTTTGTATAAGATGTAAGAAAGGGATCCAGTTTCAGTTTTCTGCATATGGCTAGCCAGTTTTCCCTTCACCATTTATTAAACAGGGAACCCTTTCCCCATTGCTTGTTTTTGTGAGGTTTGTCAAAGGTTAGATGGTTGTAGATGTGTGGCATTATTTCTGTAAGGCAGGCCTGGTGGTGATGAAATATCTCAGCAGTTGCTTGCCTGTGAAGGATTTTATTTCTCCTTCACTTGTGAAAGTTAGTTTGGCTGGATAGGAAATTCTGGGTTGAAAATTATTTTTCTTTAAAGATGTTGAATATTGACCCCCACTCTCCTCTGGCTTGTAAGGTTTCTTCTGAGAGATCTGCTGTGAGTCTGATGGACTTCCCTTGGTGGGTAATCCAACCTTTCTTTCTGGCTGCTCTTAGCATTTTTTCTTTGGTTTCAAACCTGGTAAATCTGATGATTATGTGTCTTGGGATTGCTCTTCTCAAGGAATATCTTGGTGGTGTTCTCTGTGTTTCCTGAATTTGAATGTTGGCCTGCCTTGCTAGTTGGGGAAGTTCTCCTGGGTAATATTCTAAAGACTGTTTTCCAACTTGGTTTCATTCTTCCCATCACTTTCAGGTACACTGATCAAATGTAGGTTTTGTCTTTTCTCATAATCCAATATTTCTTCAAGGCGTTGCTCATTTCTTTTCACTCTTTATTCTCTAAACTTGCCTTTTCACTTTATTTTATTGAGTTCTTCTTCAATCTCTGATATCCTTTCTTCCATTTAATTGATTCAGCTATTGAAACTTGTATGTGCTTCACAAAGTTCTCATGCTGGGTTTTTCAGCTCCATCAAGTTGTTTATGTTCTTCTCTTTCCTGGTTATTCTAGTTAGCATTTCGTCTAACCTTTTTTAGAGGTTCTTAGCTTCCTTGCATTGGGTTAGAACATGCTTGTTTAGCTCAAAGAAGTTTGTTATTACCCACTTTCTGAAGGCTGCTTCTGTCAGTTCATCAAACTCATTCTCCATCCAGTTTTGTTCCTTTGCTGGTAAGGAGTTATGATCCCTTGAAGGAGAAAAGGTATTCTGGTTTTTGGATATTTCAGCCTTTTTGTGCTGGTTTCTTCCCATCTCATGGATTTGTCTATCTTTGGTCTTTGAGGTTGGTGACCTTTGGATGGGGTCTCTGAGTGGACATCCTTTGTGTTGTTGTTAAAACTTTCTTTCTGTTTGTTAGTTTTTCTTCTAACAGTCAGGCCCCTCTGCTGCAGGTCTGCTGGAGTTTGCTGGAGGTCCACTCCAGATGCTGCTTGCTTGGGAATCACCAGCAGGGGCTGCAGAACAGCAAAGATTGCTGCCAGTTCCTTCCTCTGGTAGCTTTGAGACCAGGTTGTGGGTTGCAGGGGAGGCTCAGCTCCCCAGTAGGAGGTGCCCCGGTGTGCTCAGGTCCTTTGACTCTCATCCACCCAAGAATAGGTAAGAGGCCTTGGCATGGTGATATTGTTCATGTAAATATCGGACCCCAAGAGCTTTTGCAGGAAAGTGATTTATTAGGCAAAGAGAGAAAGAGAAGTAGGGAGAGAAAAGCAAATTCCCACACTGTTGTGGGAAATCTGCGCAGGTGAGGGGCAGGAGGTCTTTTAATCTGGGAATCTGGGAGTTATTCCCACCCCATCCAAGTTCTTGTCCCACGAGAGGAGGTCCTTCAAATGTTGGAATGACTGATCTTTGATTCTGACATTTGATTGGTTGTTTGGCCCAGAGTCCTCCCATAGCTTTTTATGGGCTTTTCTAAACAAGAATAGCTCACCTAGCCAGTCTACCTTCCCACGCATGTGCAAGTTAGACAAAGACCTTTAGGGTCCCAGATGGATACGTGAAAGAAGTCAGGTCAGGCATGTTGCTGGGAAGTTCTTGCCTTTGAAACCATGCCACTTGTGGACCCTGGAGGAAAAGTTAACACATTCCTTCAGCTTCATCCCAAAAGGGTACATATCAGATGCCAGCCAGAGCTCTCCTGTATGAGGTGTCTGTCAGCCCCTGCTGGGAGGTGACTGCCAGTCATGATACACAAGGTTCAGGGAACCACTTGAGGAGGCAGTCTGTCCCTTATCAGAGGTCAAGCACTGTGCAGGGAGACCTGTTGCTCCCTTCAGAGCTGCCGGTCAGGGACATTTAAGTCTGCAGAAGCTGAACCCACAACCGCCCCTTTTCCCAGGTTCCCTGTCCCTGGAAGGTAGGAGGTGTATTTATAAGTCCCTGACAGGCTGCTGCCTTTTTTCAGAGATGTCCTGCCCAGCAAGAAGGGAGTTTAGTGACAGTCTGCCTGCAGAGGCCTTGCTTAGCTGCCATGGGCTCCACACAGTTGCTGTGTAAACTTCCCAGAGACTTTGTTTACACAGGCGAGGTTAAAACCACCCACCAGAGCCTCAACAATAGCAGACGCCCCTCCCACCACCAAGCTAGAATGTCCCAGGTCAAGCTCAGACTGCTGTGCTGGCTGTAAAAATTTCAAGCCAGTGGATCTTAGCTTGCTGGTCTTTCAGGAGTTTGAGTCATTGTGCAACTGTACTCCAGCCTGGGCAACAGAGTAAAGACTCTGTCTCAAATATATATATATATCTCTCTCATCAGCAAAGAGGGACAAATTGACTTTCTCTTTTCCAATGTGGATGGCTTTTATCTCTTTCTCTTGCCTGATTTTTCTGCCTAGGACTTCCAGTATTGTATTGAACAAGAGCAATAAAGGGGGCATCCTTGTTTTTTTCCAGTTCTTAAATGAAGGCTTTCGACCTTTTCCCATTTGATATGATGTTAGCTGTGGGTTTGTTGTATATAGCCTTTATTATTTTGAGATATGTTTCTTCTATGCCTGGTTTGTTGATTTTTATTATGAAGTGATCTTAAATTTTATCAAATGCTTTTTCAGCATCTATTGAGATGAACACGTGATTTTTGTCTTTCTATTGATATAAGCATCATGTTTATTAATTTGCTTATATAAAGCCATCCTTGCATCCCTGGTATAAACCCCATCTAATTGTGGTATATTATCTTTTTGATGTGTATTCAGTTTGCTAGAATTTTGCTGGGTATTTTGTGTCTATGTTTATCAGGGATGCTGTTACTGTTACATCAATTTTCATGTCTCCTTTTTCCCTTCTGACTTTTTTTATTTGGGTCTTCTCCTTTTCTTAGTCTAGCTAGCAGTTCATCAATTTTGTTTATCTTTTCAAAGAACCAACTTTTCTTTTCATTGATTCTTTGATTTTTTTTTTGTCTCTATTTCATTATTTCTGCTCTGATCTTTATTTCTTTTCCTCTGCTAATTTTGTGTTTGGTTTGTTATTACTTTCTAGTTCTGGGGGATACATTACTAGAATGTTCATTTGTAATTTTTCTACCTTTTCGATGTAGGTATAGAATGTTCATTTGTAATTTTTCTACCTTTTTGATGTAGGCTTTATTGCTATGAACTTCCCTCTTAGCAAAAGTTATCATTCAAATAACTTTGCTTTTGTTGTATTCCAAAGGTTTCAGTATGTTGTGTTTTCATTTTCAGTCATTTCAAGGAAATGTTTATTTCCATCTTGATTTCTTCCTTGGCCCAGTGGTAATTTAGAAGTATGTAGTTTAATTTCTAATTCTTTGTGTAGTTTCTAGAGTTCTTCTTGATATTGATGTCTAGTTTTATTTCATTGTGGTTGAGAAGATTCTTGACATAATTTTGATTTTTTTTAAATTTTTTGAGACTTGTGTTGTGATCTGATATGTGGTCTATCCTAGAGAATGTTCTATGTGCTGAAGAAATGAATATATGATCTGCAGTTGTTAGATAGAATGATCTGTAAATATCTGTTAGGTCTATTCAGTCTAAGGTCCAATTTAGATCTAAAGTTTGTTGATTTTTTTTTTTTTTGGTCTAGATTATCTGTCCAATGGTGAGAACTAAGGTTAAAGTTCCCTACTATTATTTTATTGCAGTCTTTATCTCTCCTTAGATCTAGTAACAAATCTGGGTGGTCCATCATTGGGTACATATATATTTGGAATTGTTATGTCCTCTTGCTGTATTGATCCATTTATTATTATATAATAAACTTCTGTGTCTTTTTTTTTACTGTTCTTGACTTAAAGTCTATTTTACCTGATGTAAGCATAGCTAATCCTGATCACTTTTGTTTATATTTGAGTGGAATATCATTTTCCATCCCTTTTACTTTTAGTCTATATGTGTTTTTTCAAGTAAGGTGAGTTTCTTGTAAGCAGTTTACAGTTAGATCATGTTTATTTTTATCTGTTAAGATATTTAATATTTTTAAGAGGATAATTTAGTCTGTTTATATTCAAGATTATTATTGATTAGTTATTTGAATAATAACAAATAACGAGGCTTTGTTTTTGTCATATTGTTGATTGCTTTGTGGTTCCTTTATAAATTATTCGTTCCTTTATTTTCCTTATAGTTTTTCATTGCATATTGGTAGATATCTGTAGTGGTATCATTTGAGTGCTTTTTCTTCCTACTTTGCATGACTGCTTTACCATTGAGTTTTATTTTCATGTGTTTTTGAGATGGTAAATGTCATCTTTTCACTTTCAGGTTTAGAACTCTCTTCTGCACTGTTTGTAGGGATACTCTAGTGATAACAAATTCTCTTAGCATTTTTTTGGACTAGGAATGACTTTCTCCTTCATTTATGAGGGATCATTTTGCTGGATGTAGTATTCTTGGGTGGCAGTTTTATTTTTGTTTCAGCACTTTTAACATATTATCTTATTCTCTTCTGGCCTGTAATATTTCTGCTGAGAGGTCAACTGTTATTCTGATGAAACTTCCTTTTTAGGTGACGAGAGGCTTTTCCTTGTTATTTTTAAATTTTGCTCTTTCACTTTTACTTAAGACAGTCTGATTTTAATAGGTTTTGGGGAAGACCTTTTTGCATTATGTCTGCCTGGCAATCACTGAGCCTCTTGGATTTGAATATCCTAAAACTGTGACTAGATTTGAGGAGTTTTCATCTATTGTTTTATTAAATACATTTTCTAATTATTTTTTTGTTCTTTCATTATGGGGTATATCAATAATTTGTAAATTTGGTTGCTTTATGTTGTCTCAAATGTCACAAAGGCTTTATACATTCTTTTTTTTTTTTTTCCTTGTGATGGAGTCTCACTTTGTTACCAGGCTGGAGTGCAATGGTGTGATCTCGGCTCACTCCAACCTCCACCTCCAGGGTTCAAGTGATTCTCCTGCCTCTGCTTCCCGAGTAGCTGGGACTACAGGTGCATGCCACCGTGCCCAGCTAATTTTTGTATTTTTAGTAGAGATGGGTTTCACCATGTTGGCCAGAATGGTCTCCATCTCTTGACCTCATGATCCACATGCCTTGGCCTCCTAAAAAGCTGGTATTATAGGCATGAGTCACCACACTCGACCTACACATTCTTTTGTATTCTTTTTTCTGTCTGGATTATTCCAAAAGGTCTAACATCAAGTTCTGAGATTCTTTCTTCCACTTGATGTAGTCAATTGTTGAAGCTTTCAAATGTGTTTTGTATTTCCTTCAATGAAATCTTAATTTCCAAGATTTCTATTTGTTTCTTTCTTAAAATATATCTTTGGTAAATTCATGTCCTGAATTGTTTTTTCTAATTTCTTTACAATGTTTTTCAGAATTCTCCTGTATCTCACTGAGCTTCCTTGAAATCAAACATTTTGAATTGTTTATCTTGGATTTTAAAAATTGCTTTTTGATTACTGTCTATCACTGAAGAATTATTGTGTTTCCTTGAAGGTGTCATTTTTCCTTGCTTTTTAATGTTTTCTCCATTTTTACATTGATATCTGCACATCTGATGTAATAGTCACTTCTTACTATTTTTGAATTTACTTTTGTAAGGAAGATGTATCTATGGTGTTGATTAAGTAGGGTATTTTGGTTTTGAGTCCGGGTGCATGCGGTAGTATGGTCTCTGTATGATTTTTTGGCTGTAAACAGCATTAGCGGTATCTGTGATTTCCTCAGTTGTTAAGGGTGCAGTTAGTGGAGGCTGTGGTTAAGTTGTGCTGGGTACTGAGATGTCAAGTGGGCTGGTCTTCAGGCCCCAAGAGTAGCTGCAGTGGACTAAGTGTGCCTATCTTTGTGCCCCAGGATGGTGTATGCTGGCATCTATGTTGGCATTTACCAGCAGGTTGATTCTTAGCCCTCCAGGTGACTTACTTGGATGCCACTAGTAACAGTGGTGGACCAGGCAGGTGAGCAGGTTCTCAGTCTACTGAACAGCCAGAGTGGTACTGGTAATGACAGCAGCAATGGCAGGGTGATTCTATGGGTCCTAAACAGTATGTGGTGGCTGTAAAGGGCTTGGCAAGCCAATCTCCAGGCTCACAGGTGGTACTTGCAGGTAGGTGCCAGCTGAGGTGATAGTGGCTAGAAGTTTAGACCCAACCTTAGTTTTCCAGAAGGAGCACTCAGATATCCATGGTGGTAGATTGGGTTGGGCAGTCCCTGGGACCCTGAGCTATATGCTCTGTCTCAGGGGGAGGGAAGAAGGGAGCGGAAAGCTAAGCCCAGCTTGGTGGACTTGTGCTCTGGTCCCTTAATGGCAAGAGTAGGTACCAGTTATAAAGGGCAGGGGCAGGGCAATTCTCAGGCCCCAGGTGGAATGTGCTTAGGTGAGAGGCAGTAGCAGCAATGTTGAAGCTCCACCACAGAAAGTAAAGCCACCCTCAGTGGTCATAGCCTGAGCCTATGCATAGGGAACATGCAACCCCTTCACACCTCAGTCCAGGTAGGACTCACACCCACCTCCACCCGGGCTGCAGGAGCCCACACTTAGGTCTCAACCAAGTCCAAACAGCAACTCACACCCATCTCACATCCCCATCTCAGATCCCAGCTGCACAACGCTGGCTTCTTGGCACTGGCTACTGCCACCTAGGCCTCACTCACTTTCTAGCCCTGCCTGTAGAAGTCACTCACCTGTAGAAGTCACTTCACCAAATTTCCGTAACACACCAGTCCTGGCACCTCTGGGTCCCAGGATAGCATGCAGTTGCCAAAGGCTAGGATTGAAAATGGCATCTTGCTGTAACTATTTAGTCTCAGAAAGGATATGGGACCCAGGATGAGCTCCCTTCCTAGAGCAGTTCCATCCTACAGTCTTCTGGCAGCTCCTGATGTTTGTTTTAGGGATTGCACCCATACCTTGCTTGCTTCCCAGCCCTGGCTGCAGGAGCACTCCCTGTCCCAGCAACAATAGCCCAAGTTTCCCAAAAGCACACTTTTCTACTGCAGTCTTTTAAAATAATGAGGCTGGCCACTGTGACTCACACCTGTAATCCCAGCACTTTGGAAGGCCAAAGTGGGTGTTCATAACCAAAAATTTAAGACCAGCCTGGCCAACATGGTGAAATCCCATTGCTACTAAAAATATGAAATTAGCTGGGCATGGCGGCACATGTCTGTAATCCCATCTACTCAGGAGGCTGATACAGCAATATCACTTGAACCCGGGAAACGAAAGTTGCAGTAAGCCAAGATTGCACCACTGCACTCCAGCCAGGGCAAGAGAGCAAGACTCTGTCTCAAAAAATACGAAATAAAATAAAATAATGAATAACATAATTAATAGTTTAATGTTAAATCAATCTTGGATTTCTGTAAGTACTACCTAGTCATGATGTAATAACCTGTTTGAATGTAGCTTGGTTGAATTCAATATTTTCTTTAAACTATTTCAACTTTGTTCTTGAATGAGATTGGGCTGTTATTTTACTTACTTTTGCTTTCCCTGCCACAAGATGGCACAAGATAATTTTTTGTATATCATAAGTCTTTTCTCTTTGACTTTTTTGAGATCTTCTCTTTAACTTTGGTGTTCTTCAGCTGTATTTTTATATGTATAGGTATGGATTTTTTTCCTTTTTGGGATTTTTTCAATTTTTAAATCTGTGAATTAATATCTTTCAGCATTGAGGAGAAATTCTAAGTTATTATACTTTTTAAATGAACCCTTTACTATATATTTCTATTTATAGAAAAGTTGGGAAGATAGTATAGACAGTTCTTGTACATTTCACACTCAGTTCTCCCTATTACTGACATCATTTATTATTATGAGCCAATGTTGATACATGAAACTACAGTTCATGGTTTATTTTTATTTCCTTGGTCTTTACCTAGTGTCCTTTTCCTGATTCAGGATCTGAGCCATAGTACCAGATTGTGTTTACTTCTTGTGTTCTCTTAGGCTGGTATTGAGTGTGACAGTTTCACAGAAATACATTCTTTTTGATGATCTTGAAAATTTTGAAAAGTACTGGTCAGGTATTTTGTAGAATTTCTCTTAATTGGGATTTTTCTGATGTTTTTATCATGATTAGACAGGGGAAATGGTTTTTTGGAAGGAAGACCACACAGGTAAAGTACTACTTTCACCACATAATAACACAGGTACATAGCAATATCGCTTATCACTGTTGCTGCTTGATCATCTGGCTAAGGTAGTTTTTTTAGGTTGCTCCTATTGTAAAGCTACTGTTCTTTCTTGCTTCTATACTGTACCCATTGAAGGGAAGTAGTTATGCACAGAACACACTTAAGGAATGGAGCATTATGCTCTATACCTCTGGGTGTCCAGTTATTATGTAATTTGGAATTCATCTGTGTGAAAGATTGATTTTCCTTTGTTTACTCAATCATTTATTAATATCAGTATGTACACATAGATATTTGTTTCATATGCTGCATTATAATCCATTATTACTTTATTTTGTGGCTCAAATTGTTTTCATTTTGGTCACTAGGAGCTCTTTCTGCTGGCTCCTGTGTGTCTCTGACATATCCCATCATTGCAGCTTGCATATATATTTTGTTTTTTGTTTAAGCTCTTTCTTATTTTCTGGCACTACAAGATATTTTAGACTTACCTTGTATATTTCCTGCCCCAATTCTAGAATCAGAGAATCAGCCATTCCAGTGAAAGTAATCAGCCTGAACTAGAGAACAATATTAGAAACCAAAACCTAGGTGCTAGGTGGATGTGCTCATTTACAGGGTATTGCTCTTTTGGACTGTCTGCTGGCAGAGGAAGGAGATATATATATATATATATATATATATATATATATACACACACACACACACATATATATACATATATATGTGTGTGTGTGAGTATATATATATATATATATATATATATATATATACGCACACACACATACATATATCAAGGCAGTAACTTTTTCTTGCCAAAACAAAGAAAATAGATGTTTGGTTTATTTCTAGTTCACTCTTATTTGTAGGGTCTAAAATTTCAGGCATATGGGAGGAATATGTTCTATCAAATTAATCACTGTGATTGAGCCCTATGTGTTATATTTTATTTCAGGTAGTTAATGCGTCTATGAAAAGCAAAACCCAATTGTACAGAGCTTAGCAAATGCCTTCATGATAAAAACAAGCTTCTGTGCTCCTCTTTCCTTTCTGAGTTCTTAATTTCACTGGGTTTTTTGGTGCAAAAAAAAATGACTTACTCCTTTTCAAGATCATTAATCTATTACAACTATTGAAATTATTTTATCCATAATTTTGAGAGTTTGTCAGCAGGAAGATCAATTCAGGTGTCTAATCTGTCATATAAATGGAAACAGAAATCTTTCCCTTAGTTTTTCTACTTATTTTCTTACTAGCAGCTTTGTACCAAAAGTCTAGAGAAATGCAACATACCTATCTTTCCAAAAGTCCCAAGCCAATGGTTTTGGTAGTGATATATAGAGTCCCATTAAGCCTTTCTAAAGACTTTAAGCTCCCTTGCTTCTCTCTGATGTGTTCCCTACCTTTTCAGCCTAGAAAAGGGTGGTCATTGTCTCTGCTATTTCACCAGTTAGCTTATGACATCTATCATATATAGTGTATGTTTACAGACCTACTATGATAAAAGACACTGAAAAAGTAGAACATAAAATTATATCTTAACCCTCATATAAAATAATTTCTTCACAATGCTGAAAGTGTTGCCAACAGCTGGTCTGGACAACACAAACAGAAAGAATGATTGTTCAATGTTGAGCTATAAAGAGACTTTTTTTAAACCAACAGTTATTATACCATGCCTTTTTCTACTAATTTGCAATGTTTATCCAAAAAAATCTGCATTATTCTTCTTGTTGTTGATTTGTTTTGAATTTAAAGGAAAACAGTTCTATGGATTTCAAAATCCTGTTCATTTGGTTATTTTGTCTAACAGAAATTGAGACTTTAAAATCTTTATGTTTTGCCACTTAGAAAAAAATATTTAGTACAATTGCTCTTTCTCAGTAACTATCAACAATCCATATGGGAATACACTTGCTGTTAAAAGACTAGTTAGAATGTAGCCACTTTAGACAAGCTGTAGAAGAGGCTATGTATTTGATAGCTCTATCTAAGAAGCCAAATATGGTCATCACTGTATTACTCTGGGAAGGATGATTTCATGGCTATCAGAAAATTGTTAATCCCACTTAGTGATCCTCAGGCCAACCAGCAAGAACAAAGTTAAAGCCCAATCTTATTCTAAAAATATTTTAATCATCAAAAAAATCAATTTTATGATTGTAAGTGACATAAGATGAAAACATCTTAGCCAGCCAACAAGCTGTCCATCAAAGTTTTGTCTCTGGTTCCAATGGCAAGAACTAGACCCATGCAGGGAGTCAGAGAATCCAGGGTAAGTAAAGACTGAAAGAAAAATGCAGGAAATAATCAGCAAAGAACTTTAAGGTAATAGGCGGAAGGGGAAAGATAGGAAATAGCCATAAAATAAAGTACCTTGAAGTAACTGTGGTAGGACAATGTCATTGTTGTTTACCTACTTGATTTTCCTTCCTTTTTATCTTCTCTTGAAGATACCTACAAGAGAACCATCCAACCATCCAGGTATGCATTACCTAGTGAAGCAAGTTAGATTAGGTGTTTTCACATAATCCCATATTTCTTGGAGGCTTTGTTCATTTCTTTTCACTCTTTTTTCTCTAATCTTGCCTTCTCATTTTATTTCATTGAGTTGATCTTCAATCTCTGATATCTTTTCTTCTGCTTGGTCGATTTGGCATTGAAACTTGTGTATGCTTCACAAAGTTCTCGTGTTGTGTTTTTCAGCTCTATCAGGCCAGTTATATTCTTCTCTAAGCTGTTTATTCTCATTAACATTTCATCAAACCTTTTTTCTAGGTTCTTAGTTTCTTTGCATTGTGTTAGAATATGTTCTTTTAGCTTAGAGAAGTTTGTTATTACCCACCTTCTGAAGCCTGTTTCTGTCAATTCTTCAAACTCATTCTCCATCCAGCTTTGTTCCCTTGCTGGTGAGGAGTTGTGTGATCCTTTGTGGGAGGAAAGACGTCCTAATTTTGAGTGTTTTCATCCTTTTAGCACTGGTTTCTTCCCATCTTTGTGGATTTATCTACCTGTGCTCTTTGTAGTTGGTGACTTTCGGATGGAGTCTCTGAGTGGACGTCCTTTTTGTTGATGATGAATTTATGTCTTTCCATTTTTTCAGTTTTCCTTCTAACAGTCAGGCACCTCTGCTATAGAACTGCTGGAGGTCCACTCGACCCTGCTTGCCTGAGGATCACCTGCAGTGGCCTCAGAACAGTAAGGGTTGCTGCCAGTTTCTTATTCTGTTATCTTTGTCACAGAAGGGTACCAGCCAGATGTCAGCCTGAGCTCTCTTTTATGAGGGTGTCTCTGTATACACAAGGGTCAGCAATCTGCTTGAGGAGACAGTCTGTCCCTTATAGAAGCTCAAGTGCTGAGCTGTGAGCTCCGTTGTTCTGTTCAGAGCTGCTGGGAAGGTACGTTTAAGTCTGCTGCAGCAGAACTAATAACTGCCTTTTTCCCCAGGTATTCTGTCCTGGGAAGGTGGGGTTTTATTTATAAGTTCCTGACATGCTGCTGCCTTTCTTCAGAGATGTCCTGCCCAGCAAGGAGGTAACCTTGTCACCGTCTGCCAGCAGAGGTGTTGTTGAGCTGCCATGGGCTCTGCCCAGCTGCTGTGTGAACTTCCTTGTGGTTTTGTTTATAGAGGTATAGTTAGAACTGCCTCAGTAATGGCAGTCTGCCTCAGTAATGGTGGACTGCCTCTGTAATGATGGACTGCCGGACTGCCTCAGTAATGGCAGATTGCCTTGGTAATAGTGGACTGCCTTGGTAATGGTGGACACCCCTCCCCTGCACAGAGCTGTACTCTGCTGGGTCCAGCTGCACTTGCTGTGAAACTCAATCCAGAGCATTTCAGATTGCTGGTCTTTGTGGAGGTGGGACCCGCTGAGCCAGATCACCTGGCTCACTGCTTCAGTCCTATTTTTTTCAGTTGAGTGGGCAGCTCTGTCTCCCAGGCGTTCCAGGCACCACTTGAAATGGCCACGCATATTTGTGTGATTTTGTGTGGAGACCCACTGCACCAGCTGAAACAGCCGTGCTGTAAACTTGTGGTGTTTTTCAGCCTGGGAATCTCCTGGTCTGTGGGCTGTAATAACTTGTTTGGAAATGCAGTGATCACTCACTCTCTGTGTTGTTCTCCCTTGGAATTGCACTCCAGAGCTGTTCCTATTTGGCCATCTTGGATCCGCCTCCTAATGTTGTAGTATAAACTGTGAGCCAGGGTGACATGGTTTGGATGTGTGTCCCCACCCAAATCTCATATTGAAATGTTATCCTCAATCTTGGAGGTGGGCTCTGGTGGGAGGTGATTGGATCATGGAGGTAGATTTCTCATGAATGGTTTAGCACCATCCCTCTTGGTACTATCCTTGAAATAGTGAGTAAATTCTTGGGAGATCTGGTCCTTAAAAGTGTGTAGCACCTCCCCCATCTCTTTATTTTCCTCCTGCTTTTGCCATGTGAAGTGCCAGCTCCCACTTTGCCTTCTATCATGAGTAAAAGTTGTCTGAGGCCTCCCCAGAAGCAGATGCTGCTATGGCCTCCTGAAGAACTGTGAGTCAGTTAACTCCTTTTCTTTATCAATTACCTAGTCTCAGGTATTTCTCTATAGCAATGTGAGAACAGACGTACACACAAGGAGTCAGAAAAGAAGAACCTGAACAGGAGTCAGACCATGGACGGGATTGTATTCCATGGTTGTGTTGCCCCCACTACGAGACCCCCAAAATGACATTTTTCTGATCCTCTTGGGCTGAGACCCGCATTTCCCTTTGTTTCTCTTTAATATCTCAAATGGACTCCCTTGTCTTTAAAATAGTGGCTAGATACAAATGCACTGAATTAAGAGCACAGGAGGCCTACATTTCAGTCCTAAGCTGTGAATTAATTGTCTTAAACATAATGCTTAATCTCAGTTTTTCCACTTGTGAAAATAAACTTTCAATGCTATTTTGAGGATAATTGTTCCATCTGAATAAGACAAATGATAATACTTTCACTAATTTATTTTGTTTTGTTTTGTTTTTTGAGATAGAGTCTCGCTCTGTTGCCCAGGCTGGAGTGCAGTTTCCGAAATCTTCCCCAGTTGATATTTTCAACTATCAAGATGAGCTAATGTATTTAGATTTTAGGTTTCTCAGAAATTTTTTTTTTTTGACAAATTTGCCTCAGAGAGTTGGTCAAATGTGAGGAGAATTTTTAGCTGAAATATAAAGTTAGGCTGGCTCTTAAGCCTGATTTTAAAGGCCTTTAAGCATAAGTTAACTTTTAAGGATTGTAAGCATAATTTAACTCTATGTTAGTTGAAATTGAGTATAAATTCTATTTCAAGCTAATGCTTCAAACTCTTGATTTCTAAAGTACAAGATAATGGATTGATTATAAGTGGATTAATTTGCTAATGTGTATTTCTTAGCATGAATACATCCACTTTCAAAATTGTACAATTTAAGTCTGCCAACTTTCCTTACTGTGTGTTTCTTTGCACATTCAAAATGGAATTGATAGTTATAAACCTTTAAAATAAAATTTAAAGGTATTAGATCTCTAAACATTTAATTCTCCTGACAAAATTGAATTACATTCATGCACATTTGCTTCTTTTCTCCGTCAACCTCATCTTATTTTTTTAATGTATTGCTTAAAAGAAAATAAGTATCTGTTTAATATAGCGATATACAGTGTTCCCATGAAAGGATATACATGCCAGTGAAAACCTGCAGTCAGAGCTTTACTTTTGTGATCACACATAAGTATTGCTAGTCCCAAAACCTCTTTCATTGATGAATATTTATTAATTTGTATGTGGGTGTGTGTGCGCGTGTGTGTGTGTGTTTTGAGCTGCCTTGGCTATTTCCTTCTGTAGGGTAGTAGATATTAATGCTATATACTCAGGATATAGAATATTACTTTTGATACCAGTACATACAATGTCTTTATAAAAATCTCACTACTCCTTTCTGTATATCCTGATAGGAGTTCAACTTGACACTAGCTATTTGAGGCAGGTACAAAATAAGTAGATGATATCTTTAGGAGCATTATAATCTTATTGGATAAGATAAAACGTCCAGATAGAAAACAACTAGAAAAAGATTTGCTGTTTCCCCTTCTGGGAATATTCTGGTAGACACTCACATGATTTATTCCTTTAATCTCTGCTCAAAGGTCATACCCACAGAGAGGCCTTTCTGAACTGCCCTATCTATAATACTACCCATATCATGCTCTATCCACTTACTGTGTGTCATTCCTCAATGGCCAGCTGACTATATTTGCTTGCTAGCTGTCTACCTCTAGTATAGAATTCAAGGGGGCAGGAACTTTGTTTGGTTCACTCTTCTGCCCTCATCAGTTATCGTAGTGCTTAGTTCATTAGAGGTACTCAATAAATCTTTGTTGAATGAAGACTATAATGGGTATAAAATTTAGGTTGATTTATGTAGAAAAGGTGAGAGATTTATGTGAATTATGCATATTTTCACTTTTTCAATAGATGTACAGTCCAATCCTGGATACTGTTTTATTTTGACCCTTTTGAAAAGTTTTGGCTCAAACATGACACATGTACTGTCCATAGCATTGCAATGACAAGAACAAGTTAGAAGGACACAGCTAGATGCAACAGAATGTGGGCAGAGGAGGGTTTGTGGTGGTGGAGGAAAATGTATTCTGGCTGGGTGGCCAGCCACTTCCCAGTGACAACTTTATACTTTTTACTGTAGAACAGATGTCCCCCACCTTTTTGGCACCAGGGAACAGTTTTGTGTAAGACACTTTTTCCATGGAGGAGGAAGGGGGCATGTATGGTTTTGGGATGAAACTGTTCCACCTCAGGTCATCTAGCATTAGATCCACGTAAAAAGCTCCCAACCCAGATCCCTCGCATGTGCAGTTCACAATAGAATTTGCACTTCTATGAGAATCTAATGGTGTGCCGATCTGACAGGAGGCAGAGCTCAGGAGGAAATGCTCCCTGGCCTGCCGCTCACCTCCTGCTGTGTGACCTAGTTCCTAACTGGCCATGGGCAGCAGGGCGTTTGGGGACCCCTGCTGTAGAAAGAAGAGTGTATATTTTGTTGTGACCATCTCTGACAGAGTTTGCCCCTCTGGTCAGCAAATTTCTACACAGAACATTTTCTGTCACACATCAAACAAACTCAGCTTTTTCCTGGGGAGGAAATCCCTCATCATTGCCTTCCATGATTTTTGATTTCACCCATGTCTTCATATGACATGGGCATTGGAAGAGAATCTTCCATGACATTGGGTTCTTGCTGGTGCAAATCTGGAAAACCAAAGATTGAGGCTCAAACCGTTATAGACTTATCTGCCAAAATCAATAAGTAGGTAAAAGCCAACACATTTTCTTGTTCTTTCTATCCAATTTCTCTAGAGCCACTGCTTCAATAGGAAAGTGGTATGCCTTCTAAATTATTGTTGATAAGAACCATCAATTTCTGCTATACATTACATGGGGCACTGGCTTTTCATTTTATGGTATGTATTTTCATGCCTTGTGGTGTCTTTTTCTAGTGTTAAGCTAATCACCGTTTGTTTTAGATTATTGTTAAGGCAGAACAGTAATGTTCTATTTCCATATTAAGTTTTAAAAATCGTTTGAGTGATGATTTTCACTTTCCTTCCATGGTTTCTTATCCTACTGTCTTAATGTGATTAATAGTGTATAATGTCCAAATTACAGGTAAAAGAAAGAAGAATAGCGAAAAAAAAAGATGACATTCTAAATAGCTTATCAATGTTTATGTAATAGTGAAATGCTAGAAAATATATTTTCTTAATAATTATCTTTTAAAAATTTCAAGTAAAAATGACTATAATGTTTGAAATGTGGAGTTGCATCTCATGATTATAATTTGAAACTCAATCGTTTATAGATTTATAGCAAGCATTCATAAAAACTTTCTTATTAACATATTCATTAGTTAAATTTACTTTTGATGATATTTCTGAGTCACATGAAATGTACAGACATTTTGGTTTCTAACGGCCCTTCTCCAATGCAGGAGAAATTCTTTGATTATTTGACAGCTAATCAACAGCTAGAATATATAAAGTTAAAAATGTGCCATTTGTATTTAGAACTGATTCTGTAAAGATGAAATTTGTAGGTTGCTCTAGTCTGGGCACCATTATAGTAACTACACTGACACGTGAGTCTACCTGATTCAGAGAAACTTTAACGAAAGTTGAAATACACTTTTAGCTTGGGGCCTGTGCCCTACGCTTGGTAGTTACACAATAAACGTAGCCCTTATCATTCTCATTATATGTATATTTAGATATATACATTACCTATTCTAATGATAACTAATAATTCCTCTTTAAAATATTAAATAAAGCCATAAGCAGGACTGTCAAAAGAGATGCCCATACTGGAGATGGACAGGGATAGTATGAAGCTTTCATAGCTTCATTCTAGTGATCCACTTTAGTCTATCTCAAACCCACTTTTTCTTTATACAGTAACTCATTGTCTAAGCACTCTGAAATTAGTTGGTTTTCACAAATTGTTCAAAATTCTGTCATAAAGAGATCTCCTCAGCCATCATTCTACTTGGTCCTTTGGGTATCATAAATTTGGTGCCATAAATACTTGTGTGCTGATAAAATGATGGCGAGGTCTCTGTTACAACCCTTTACAAAATGGCTTCTCTTACTGACATGGGGTTGTTTTGTTAAATGATTTCTTCTATTTGGGTAAATTATTATTGTAATTTTTTATCATGTCTATCATTTTTCCTGCAGTATGTTTGAGATAAAAGGATTAATATATACAGTGGAGATACAAAGGATTAATATATACAGTGGAGATACAAATCTTACTCATCAACTCATATGTGAAGAAATGTATGCTTTAGTTTGTAAAAAGAAATATATGCTTTAGTTTGTAAAAATATATATATATGCTTTAGTTTGTAAAAAAATATATATATATATTTATATATATGCTTTAGTTTGTTAAAACACACACACACACACACACACACACACACACACACACAATTTATTTTATTTCATTCCCCATTTTGACCTGGGGAATAATGTAGTCTACATAAATTTAGGATTCTTCTTCTTTCACCAAGTACAAATAAGGTGCAGTGCGAAAGTGATGTTTTTTTTAGGTCCAGCCTTGCTTTTTGGTGAAATGACTGTGGAGAAAGGGAGTTATATTTGATTTTCAATATAAGGTGCCCACAAGGATATCTCCTGAGATCCATTTCATACCTTTTGACCCTTGTCATCAATCTGTGCAAGTTGTCTGAAGCATCCCTTGCTTCTATCTATCTGACTTCTTAAGAAATCTGGTTCTTTCCATTCCATTAGTGTTACTCTCAAGGGCATGAGAATCTCTATAAGACTGTCCAAGTTCCCATTTACCCAGATGTGACTCTGCCATCTTTGCTCCCAAGGCTCTTCCCAGCAAGAGGAAGCAGGTCCTCTCTCTGAGAGCTGTAAATATCTGTAGGTATTCTTGATCTGTCTTCTCCCTCCTGCCTCAGGGGAAACTTTTCTTCATCTAAGGGACTCTTTTCTGTCCTATGATTACTTCTCACAAGCTTAAAAACAAAATGCTTAGAGATCTGTTCTCTGTCACAAGGGGTATGCTTTTGGACAAAAATGCCAAGAGGATTCTTGCATTGCAAGAAAAAAAAATAAAGAGTATTCAAGTAGGAAAGAAGGAGGTCAAATTGTCTCTATTTGCAGATGACAAGATTGTATATTTAGAAGACCTTATCATCTCAGCCCAAAATCTCCTTAAACTGGCAACTTAAGAAAAATCTCAGGCTACAAAATCAATGTGCAGAAATCAGAAGCATTCCTATACACCAATAACAGACTTAAAGACAGCCAAATCAAGAATGAACTGCCATTCACAATTTCTACAAAGAGAATAAAATACCTAGGAATGCCACTAACAAAGGATGTAAAGGACCTCTTCAAGGAGAACTACAAACCACTGCTCAAGGAAATAAGAGAAGACACAAACAGACAGTATAATATTCATGCTCATGGTTAGGAAGAATCAATGCTGTGAAAATGGCCATACTGCCCAAAGTAATTTATAGATTCAACGCTATACCCATAAAGCTACCTATGATCCTCTTCACAGAACTGGAAAAAACCCACCTTAAACTTCATATGGAACCAAAAGAGAGCCTGCATAGCCAAGACAATTCTAAGCAAAAATAAAGCTGGAGGCATCACCCTACCTGACTTCAAACTATACTGCAAGGCTACAGCAATCAAAAGAGTATGCTACTGGTACCAAAACAGAGATATAGACGAATGGAACAGAACAGAGGCCTTGGAGGCAACACCACACATCTACAACCAACTGATCTTTGACAAACCTGACAAAAACAAGCAATGGGGAAAGGATTCCCTGTTTAATGAATCGTGTTGGGAAAACTGGCTAGTTAGGTGCAGAAAGCAGAAACTGGACCCCTTTCTGACACCTTACATTAAAATTAACTCCAGATGGATTAAAGACTTAAACATAAGACCTAACACCATAAAATCCTAGAAGAAAACCTAGGCAAAACCATTCAGGACATAGGCATAGGCAAGGACTTCATGACTAAAACACCAAAAGCATTGGCAACAAAAGCTGAAATAGATAAATGGGACCCAATTAAACTCCAGAGCTTCTGTACAGCAAAAGAAACAATCATTAGCATGAACTGGCAACCAAAAGAGTGGGAAAAAAATTTCTCATCTGAGAAAGGGCTAATACCCAGAATCTACAAAGAACTAAAACATATTTACAAGAAAAAAACAAACCCATCCAAAAATGGGCAAAGGACATGAACAGACACTTTTCAAAAGAAGACATTTATGAGGCCAACAAAAATGATAAAATGCTCATCATTATTGGTCATTAGAGAAATGAAAATCAAAACCACATTGAGAGTTAGAACGGTGATCATTAAAAAATCTGGAGACAACAGATGCTAGAAAAGATGTGGAGAAAAAGGAACACTTTTACACTGCTGGTGGGAGTGTAAATTAGTTCAACCATTGTGGAAGACAGTGTGGCAATTCCTCAAGGACCTAGAAATAGAAATTCCATTTGACCCAGCAATCCCATTA
>CAUYLG010055721.1:0-26712 GCA_963573385.1 Cacajao melanocephalus
CGGCATGCTGGTGACACTGTAGACTCTTCCGGTTTAGCCATGGTAACACTCGTGGGGCATTCCTTTTCGAAGGGTACCCATTCCCTTGATGTCTGCAATGTCACCTTTCTCATAGGTTCGCATATACATGGCCAAAGGAACAACTCCATGTCTTCTAAAAGGCCTAGAGAACATATATCGGGTGCCTCTCCTCTTTCCCTTTGTGTTCGCCATTTTGGCAAATTACTGGAAGATGGCAGTTCCGGCCAAAAGGTATATATGCCATATTTTATTCCTCAACCCAGTTGATGGATATGTGGATTGTTTATACTTTTTGGCTATTTATAAAGTACCGCTGTGCACATTAGTGTACAAGTTTTTGTATGGACATTTTTTACTTTTATTTCTTGAGACAGGGTCTCACTCTGTCACCTAGGTTGGAGTGCAGTGGCTTGATCACCATTCATTGCAGCCTCAACCTCATGGGCTGAAGCGATCCTCCCACTTCAGCTTTCCAAGTACCTGGTACTACAGGTACACACCACCATTTTTTGCAGAGACAGGGGTAGGGTGGGTATTGGGCGGGGTCTCCCTATGTTGCCCAGGCTGGTCTCAAACCCCTGGGCTCAAGGGATTCTCCCACCTCAGCCTCCTAAAGTGCTGGGATTACAGTCGTGAGCCACCACACCTGGCCCATTTTTCACTCTTAAACCTACAGTTGCATGGTCATATTCAACTAATTAAGTTAATTACCCTTTAACTTTTTATTAGCAGGTGTAACAATACATTGTGCATCATGGTCCAATGATGACAATAAAGTTTTTCACCACTCCAGGGCATTTTATCCACAACAATGTCAATGTCCTTAGGTCCTAGAGACACTCTGCCACCCTTTTCTTTACATCACACTGCTTTAAAGTGACTGTAGATTCTGCATTTGTGTCATCCAAAGGGTTTGTTTGTTTGATTCATCAAGACCAGGGAGGGTTGGTTGGTCACCCCACCCTAATCTTATTATGACGAAGGGCGGAGTGACCTTGACATACCCTGTGCTTTCCGGAGCAAGGGCAGAGAGTGACGCTCACTGTTGGTGGGGGAGGGACCCTCTGTTCCTAGAAAATCACAATGGCTGCCCCTGTGCTGGATCCCCAATTGCTATAGCATTCCCTGATCTTGCCTAACAAGATTACTTCCATAAACTGTAAAACTCTGGCATTGCATACAGAGAGAGGAGAGGAGGGGATTATGATAGGAAAGTGGGAGGTCCTGTTGCCAACACCCCATAGGGTGGTTGGAGGCTGGGGTCAGTCCAGAAGCCTTTGGTTGACACCAGGGGGTAGACCCAGCCAGAAATCTTCAGTTGCTCCAGGACCTCTTCCAGCCCCCGACACATGATGGCTTGGTCTTCCAGGAAAGAAAACTGGTTCAAACATGGCCAATATGCCCGGCAGCCTGTGGGTACTGGGGGATTCTCCATGTTCTCCCCAGCCACCCTGTCCCCCAAGTCTTGTAAGGCTGGCAGCCACGAGAATAATATTTAAATGGCTAATTGTTAAAGGCAGAGTTTTCCCATTCACAGAAGCAGAAGGGGGCTCAGTATTTGGTTTGGTTTGCTTCGAAAATGGAGGCCAAGAGTCTCGAAATCAAAGGACAGAGTTGAGGTTCGCTGCCCTATTCATCTTTCATTTTTTTTTTTTTTATTCAGAGTCTTGTTCTGTCACCAGGCTGGAGTGCAATGGCTTGATTTCAGCTTACTGCAACCTCTGCCTCAAGCAATCCTCCTGCCTCAGCCCCCCGAGTAGCTGGGACGCCCTACTCACCTTTCTAATGAATGTACCTTGGAATCTCAGACAAAGTCCCCAGTATGAAGTGGCATTGTTGTCTGGGGTAAATCGTCTCGCACAAAGAAGATTAAGGACATGGACATACACGAGGAGTGGGTTTAGGAGCGGAGGTTTAACAGGCAAAAGAAAAAGGAGAACAGTTCTCTCCCTTTTGAGAGAGTGGGGCTTCCAAAAGGAAAATCCCAGGTTCGATAATTTCTTATAATGGCTTCCAGAACTCAGAAACTTTACTCACGTTTATTGCTTTAGTATGAAGGATACAGATGAACAGGCAGTTGAAGAGGAACACAAGACAAGGTCCAGAAGGGTCCCAGGTGAGCACAGGACCTTTCGTCTTCATGGAGTTTGAGGTGTATCGCCTTCTTGGTATGTGGTTGGGGTTCACCAAATCAAAACTGCAAACCTGCAGTTTATTTTAATGGAGGTGCCGTCACTTAGGCATGATTGGTTCAATCACTGGCCATTGGTGGTAAGTCAGTCTGCAGCCCTCTTACCCTCTCTAGAGGTCAAGGGGTGAAGTTGCAAGTCCCAAACCTCTAATCATGCCTTAGTCTTTCAGGTGGTAGCCCCCATCCTTAGAGGGTCTCAGCTACCAATTAGCTCATTGTCATACACTCTTCTCACTTGGAGATTTCAAGGGTCTCTGAAGCTCTTGTGGCAGGAACCAAGACCAAGTATTCTAATAAAAGGTGTTTCTATCACCCCTGTCACTCAGGAAATTACAAGGGTTGCCGGGAACTGGATGAAGACCAAATATGTATTTATTATATCACAATATTGCACTTGCCAGGCACAATTCTAAGCACTTTACATGTGTCTACTTAATTCCCGTAACAGTCCAAATCAGCTTTTGTTATATCTCCACATTACGGACAAGGAAACTCAAGCACATATGGGTTAAGATTAACCAGGTGAGGCTGGGCACAGTGGTTCATGCCTGTAATCCCAGCACTGTAAGAGGTTGAGACAGGTGGATCACCTGAGGTCAGCACTTCGAGACCAGCCTGGCCAACATGGTGAAACCCTGTCTCTACTAAAAATACAAAAATTAGCTGGGCATGGTGGTTGGGTGCCTATAATCCCAGCTAGTTGAGAGGTTGAGGCAGGAGAATTGCTTGAACCTGGGAAGTGGAGGTTGCAGTGAGCCGTGCTACTGCGCACGAGCTAGGTGACAAGAGCAAAACTCTATCAAAAAAAAAAAAAAAGAAGAAGAAAAGAAAAGAAAAAGATTAACCAGGTGATCTGGCTAGTCTGTATTTTTAACTGCTGTTATGCTGCCATAAAGACTGGATTCTTTTTTTAAACAGTCTCGCTCTGCCATCAGGTAGGAGTGCTCTGCCACCAGGCTGGAGTGCAATGGTGCGATCTCGGCTCACTGCAACCTCCTCGTCCAGGGTTGAAGCGATTCTCCTGCCTCAGCCTCCAGAGAAGCTGGGACTACAGGCGTTCACCACTATTCCCAGCTAATTTTTTTTGTGTGTGTGTATGTGTGTATTTTAGTAGAGACGGCATTTCACCATGTTGGCCAGGATGGTCTCAATCTCCCGACCTTATGATCCACCCACCTCGGCCTCCCAAAGTGCTGGGATTACAGGTGTGAGCCACTGCACCCGACCATGACTATAGTTTTAAGAAAAGGTAATCCAGGTGTCCTAAACGGTTCATTTCCTCTTGTAGGTGGTTTAGCAAATTTCTGAGTTAGTAAGGCTCTAGCTGTTACCAGCAGCATAGTATGTGAACCATAGCTAAGCTCTATCCAACAAGGCCATTTCTTCAACAGAGGAGCAATCATTAAATAACTGACCAAGTATTTACTGGCTCCCTCCAAAGTATCAACATGTACAATCGTTACAGTGCCAGTGTTCATTCAAACCACTTTTCATGGTGCATCCAGCTGTTCCTAGACCAGCAGGTCTTTTTCCACAAGTCCAGAGGGCAGGGGAACTTCTTTACATTGTTGACCCCTCTCCCTGTAATTTTTTCTCCCCAATAAACCTTACTTTTCATTATGTTGCTGCATTTATACCCAAATACACATTACATTTATTTTAGCACCTTGTACATTTTGTTGCCCTTAAAAATTGGGGGGTTTTTTAAAAAAACTATTTTTTATTCTCAATATTCATTGATGATGTATAGGACTCCTTCTGCCCTGTTTAATATATGATTGAAAATCTCCTGAATTTTCTTAGATGTTTGTATTATCTGATTATGACAGTTTTGTCTTCTTGACCCATTTTAAAATTGCATGTTTTCCTTTTTATTACTAAATTATAAGAATTCTTTATGTATTTTGCATACTAGTCCTTTATTAGATATTTACATTGCAAATATGTTCTGTCAGTCTGTTAACCGTCTTTTCATTTTCTTAAAGGTGTCTTTCAAAGAGAATTTTTAACTCTGATGAAGTCCAATTTTAATTTTTGTTATGATTGATGGTTTCTGTGTTTAAGAAATCACTACTCCCAAGTTGTGAAGATGTTGTAAAAATTAACATTTGTATTGTACAATATCAACTGTCAGTTGAGGATTTGGAGCAACTGGACCCCTCATACGTTGGTTGTGGGAATGTAAAATGGTATTAATACAATGTCTTTGGAAAAACAGTTCATTGGTATCATGGAAAGCTAAGCATACGCTTGCCATGCAATCTAGCAATTCCATTCCTACATATTTACCCAAGAAAAACAAAAACACATGAACACACAAAGATCTATACAGTAATGTTCACAGCAACTTTATTCATAATAATCAAAAAATCAGAAACAACCCAATGTCCATTGGGGATAAAAACACATGGATAAACAAAGTATCCGGATAGAAATGAAATACAGGCTTTAGAAAGCAGCAAACTATTGATCTAGGCGACAAATGAGTAAGTCTCAAAAACATTATGCTAAGCAAAACAAGCCATACATACCATATCATTTAATTTTTTAAAATTGTATATAACAGACAAATCTCATCTACAGTGACAGAAAACAGATCAATGTCACCGGCAGCTGGAACTCCTAGGGAGTACTGACTGCAAAGGAGCCCTTCTGGAGCAATGAAGACGCTCTCTCTCGATTGTGGTGGTCGTTGCATGGGTACAGAACGAAGGCATGGTCGTTGCATGGGTACAGTCAAAAGGCATGGAATTACTCAAGATGGAAGCGTTTTTACTGTATGTTAATTATAACTCAATAAAATTGATTTTTAAAAATTCTAAGTACATACAGAAATACATTAATGTTTACAGAGCATTGAGAAGTGAAAAAACAATTCCATGTTTGAGATTTAATCTTTTATAAAGTTACCTGAATTCAGTTTTTTAAGTTTAGTAGAATTCAATTATCAGGACCTGTTAAGTTACCTATGTACCTCTGTAATGTGATTACAGGCAGCAGTTCTCATACTTCAACATTCTCATACTTCAACATTTATTATAACCACCTAGAAAATTTGTTAAAGCAAAGGCACCAGACCCATCCTCAGAGTTTTTGATTCAACAGGCCTCTGATGGGGCTCAATTTGCATTTCTTTTTTTTTTCTTTTTATAGAGATGGGGTTTCTCCACGTTGGTCAGGCTGGTCTTCCAACCTCAGGTGATCTGCCTGCCGCGGCCTCCCAAAGTGCTGGGATTACAGACGTAAGCCACCGCACCTGGCCTGCATGTCTTTGTTTGTTTGAGATGGAGTCTTGTGCAGTCCCAGGCTGGAGTGTAGTGGTGCGATCTTGGCTCACTGTAACCTCCGCCTCCCGGGTTCAAGGGATTCTCTTGCCTCAGCCTCCTGAGTAGCTGTGATTACAGGCATGCACCACGCCTGGCTAATTTTTGTATTTTTAGTAGAGACAGGGTTTACCATGTTTGTCAGGCTGGTCTCGAACACCTGACCTCATGATCCACCCGCTTCAGCCTCCCAAAGTGCTGGGATTACAGGCGTAGGCCACCACGCCCGGCCAAGAATTTGCATTTCTAATGAGTTCTCAGGTGATGCTAATGCTACTCACTGGTCCAAACACTACATTTAGAGTCACTGACTATAGAGTCAATTCTTAATGCGTAAAACCTGAGCCTAAAGCTAGGCACAGTGGCCTAGCTTTACAGATTAATGTCTGTAAGCCCAGCACTTTGGGAGACCTAGGAGAGAGGATTGTTTGAGGGCAGGAGTTGAGGCCAGCCTGGACAACACAGCAAGAGCCCATCTTTATTAAAAAAAAAAAAAAACCAGCCAGGCATAGTTGTGCACACCTTTAGTCTTAGCTACTTGAGAGCCAAGATTGTGCCACTGCACTCTAGCCTGGGTGACAGAGCAAGCCTGTCTCAAACAAAAGCAAAAAAAATAATAAATTATCCCCTAAGAGGAGTATATCCCAGGAAAGCATAACACCTGAAACCGAAAAGATTATCTGCCCTGTAACCCCAGTACTTTGGGAGGCTGAGGCGGGCAGATCACATGGTCATGAGATCGAGGCCATCCGGTCTAACATGGTGAAACCCCTGTCTCTTCTAAAAATACAAAAAATTAGCCGGACATGGTGGCACAGCTACTTGGGAGGCTGGGGCAGGAGAATCGCTTGAACCCAGGGGGCGGAGGTTGCAGTGAGCCAAGATCGCACCACTGCACTCTAACCTGGGTGATGATAGACTCCATCTCAAAAAAAAAAAAAAAAAAAAAAAAGATTATAAGCCCAGAGGATAATTTTTAGAAAAAAAAAGGGCCAGGTCAATGTTTGTAAACTGGTGGCCTGAAGATAAATTTTACTTAGCCTCTGTGTTTTTCTAAATTAGATGCCAACATCTCAAATGGGAGAATTCACTTTAAAAATCCAGTTTTTACGGCTAAGCATGGTGGCTCACGCTTGTAATCCCAACACTTTGAGAGACAGAGGTGGGCAGATTACTTGAGCTCAGGAGTTCAAGACCAGCTTGGGCAACATGGCAAGACCCTTGTCTCTACAAAAAATACAAAAAAATTAGTTGGGCGCACCTGCTACTTGGAAGGCAGAGGTGGGAGGAGTGCTTGAGCCCAGGACGTAGAGGCTGCAGTGAGCAGAAATCATGCCACTGCACTCCAGCCTGGGCAACAGAGTGAGACCCTGTCTCATAAAAAATTCAGTTTTTAGGCTGGGTGTGGTGACTCATGCTTGTAATCCCAGCACTTCAGGAGGCCAAGATGGTAGGATCACTTGAGCCCAGGAGTTCAAGACCAGCCTGGGCAACATAGGGACACCCTGTCTCTACAAAAAAATTTTTTTTAATTAGCCAGGTGCAGTGGCACACACCTGTGGTCCCAGCTACTAGGGAGTCTGAAGTGGGACCATCACTTGAGTCTGGAAGTTCGAGGCTGCAGTGAGCCATGATTGTACCAATGTACTCCATTGTACCAATGCTGCCTGGGCAACAGAGCAAGACCTTGTCTAAAAAAAAAAAAAAAAAAAATCCAGTTTTTAGTTTCTCTTTAAGTATCATTCCCAGAAGGAACAAATAGGCTGGGACCAAATAATGGTTACTTCACTTTAAAAACTTAATTTTTACATTTTTTTTTGAATTAACAAAATTTAAAAGATACAAAATGAGGTACAGTGAAAAGTACATCTCCCTTCTATCCCTGATCCCCAGCCTCTCAGAGGCTGCCTCCTTTAGATGGGACGAGTGCTTTCCAGATGTCCCCACTTTGCATCAGATGGCCCCCCCTCACTTATCTGCACTCTGCCTGGCCCCTTTAGACATCTGAGCTACCTCCAAACCCATGTTACCACGCCTCTCCTACATCCCTGTAATACCTGGGATGTCGTTAGCACTTTCACACAAGTTTCTTTACAAAGCTGTGTCTTTTTAGATGGGGAGATTCACAGATGCATGGGGTTAGATACTTCTTTTTAGTATCTACATCCCTGATAACTAGTGTCCTGTCAGACTTATAGCAGATGTCCAAGTTTGTTGAATTAATAAATTAATGAATGGGCAAATTGTTTCCAGGGTCCTGAGGTGTGACTCAAACAGCAATTCAGTCAAGTGAAATCAATAATTTAAATCCCATCAGGATCCCAGCCAAGTCCCCAGTTCATCCTGTAATACTTCCCCCAAGAACAGAATTAGACTACCTGGAAATAATGAATCCTCTGCCCTTACAGAACTGGACTCAGACACTAGGGCATTCTAAGACTACTTCTCAGAAGTGTGACAACCTCCTGTACCCTTGTTCTCCTTACTATAGGGCCTAAGGACTGAAACTTCTCACCTTTTCTCCTACACTCTGCCATCCAGTAATGGCCTCAGGACCGGGATTCCACTAACCTACTGTCCAAAGGCTGATTGCAAACTTTCCTTCTCACCACTCATGAAATAATTTCATGCTATGAATTTCCCAACCATTCTAGAGATACAGCTGAACGCAGACATGACCATAAACATGAGGAAGTTACAAAGTATTGAGAAATCCTTCTAGAGGTGGATGCAATGCCACACCACTGAGCACGAGATGGGCTAGAAGACACAGCCCTATGGGCAAACTAGAATCAATGGGAAATGAAAGAAGTTAGGAAAGTAAGTTACCTCTCCTTCCTCCCTTCAATGGACTGCTCAGAGAGGCAGTTTCTCCTTATAAACCTTCTGGAGAAGCCCCACAATCTAAGTGAACACACTTGCTGGGAGGCTCTTGTGTCTTGTCACAGCTTGTCATGAAGCCCAGCTACTGCAGTAACACAATGCACCACATTTTTCCTTGTCTTGTTTTCCCTTTTCTTCCACACTCTCACCCCTCTAGATCTGCCCCTCCCTAATAAAGTAACAATACTTTCATCTTTGCCTCAGGTTCTACTTTCTAGGGGACCTAGGTTAAGAAATTCTGTTTGTTGTAATTTCTAGGATAACCACGGAAATAAAAACAATGTATACAATTTTCAAACTAGTGAGGAAAAACACAGAATGTTAGAAAGTAAGTAATCCAAAAGAAGGCAAGAAAGAAAAGATAGTTCAAATATGCAGTTAAAAAAATTGTTTAAAAAAATGGAATGATGGAATTGTTGGAACCAATAACACAAAGATAATAGATTTAAACCCAAATGTGTCAGTGGTCATCTTTTTATAAATATGATAAATATATGTATTAAATATAAAATGTACACAGTAAATATAAATGAACTAAATGCTTTCGTTCAAAGACAAAGATTAACAATAAAAATTATGAAGTAAAAATGTATACACTTGAAAGTATCTAAAATAAATCTAATTTTCACAATGAATTTTAAGCATTAAGGAGTTTTGTAACTGAGTAGTAGAACTCAGAAAGGCATACTATTCAGAAAGATCTCTCATGTTAATAGTTTCCTTCACTATTGTAGTATACTGTAGAGTTTTAAGAAAAAAATTAAAAGCCAGAACTGTCTTATATTACCATTTCTATTTCTGCAACCTTCAACAGACCAAAATTTTCCCTATAATTGTGAAAAAAGAATTCCTCCTTAAGCATAACTAAAATTTTGCCTTAACCTTATCAGACATACAAGTAAAACTCAAAACTGTAGAAAGAGAGAAAGCTTTTAAAACAGACACTGTATATCCCTTTTTATCAGGTCGAGAGGGTGAGTCTCTAATAGAGTTCTAGTAAGTTTTTAATTGGTAACTACTGAAGGCCTTCCTTCTAAACCAGATAAGGGAAGACAGAATACTCTGAGAGTATTAAAGGCATCTCCTGCAAGCCACTGATACCTCTGTTGACAGAGGAGATGGGAGAAAATAGCAGTTACCAGGTGACCTATAGCTGAAATTTGTTCCACATAAAGAATCACTGGGTCTAGGTTCTTGGAGTATGACTTCTGAGAAAAACTCCTGTTACTTTGGTCACATTATATATATATATAATGAGACTCAGACACTAGGGCATATATGTGTGTGTGTGTGTGTGTGTGTGTGTGTGCACGCGCGCACGCAAGCGTGTGTATGTACTTACTAAAAATGCCTATTCCTGGGCTCCCTAAATAGACTCTTCAGGGTGGGATTACATTGTCTTTACTGGTAATGTTTTTTACTAAAAATTCTTAGTTATAAAATCACAAATTTCATAGTGAAACTCAATCTAGAGTACCTAAGGTTTATATACATAAACTAGACATACGTTTGCTATGAAAGCCTGACTTACTCTTAACTGGATATAACGAGAAAAGAGTTCTGCCTATAATGATATATCTGCATTGAACCTAAAACACAAACTTCATCATACATTCTCACCTAAGTTTCTCTGATGACCCAGAGTAAAGCAAAAGGTTTAGCATATGAGAGTGAAAGGGTTTGAATCTCACCTTCTGTCAAACTTTTAGAGCTCTGTTAACCATGGTAACTGATGACCATGATTGTTATCAACTATGCTTTTAGGTAACTTTGTTCATAGTAAAAATCAATCATAACTGTTGCTGTATCTGGATTGGGACGCACTATAAATAATCTAAGGGAAATTTCAAGCTTTAAGGTTTCCTGAATGTGGTGACTCTTGAAAATGACATATCCTTGTGGATACCCTGGAAGCTGTATTTACGGAATTGTTAAGAGATACTGGTTACCTGATGCCTGTGGAGGATCTTACCTCCTTGCCCCTAAGTTGTACTAGTGGACTGCTACAAGGACTTCCACTGCTAATGAGGACTGCTTGATGCTGTGCTAGCAGGCTGTTGTTTCTGTTTAATATCCTTTTGAGTAAGTAGGTATCAAGTATGGCCATGGTAGTCTTGTGAGTTTGAATGTTTGCTCTAAAGTGACTTCTGTTGGTCATAGCCACAAATAATTTCAGATGTACTAACTTGATAAATATATTCCAAATGTTTGGTTAAACCTAAAAAGACCCCTCTGGTGGATGTAGCAGTATATCATTTCATAGGTATTAATTTCATAACTTTTTTTTTTTGAGATGGAGTCTTGCTCCGTCACCCAGGCTGGAGTGCAGTGGCACCATCTCAGCTCACTGCAACTTCCGCCTACCAGATTCAAGTGATTCTCCTGTCTCAGCCTCCCAAGTAGCTAAGACTACAGGCGTGAACCACCATGCCTGGCTAATTTTTTTGTATTTTTAGTAGAGACAGGGATTCGCCATGTTGGCCAGGCTGGTCCTCAACTCCTGACCTCAGGTGATCTGCCCACCTCAGCCTCCCAAAGTGCTGGGGTTATAGGTGTGAGATACAGCACCCAGCCTAATTTCATAACTATTGATAAATTTTCATCTTACACTAAATTTACATTTAGACTTACTGAATTTACATTTAGATTAATTTTCTTCTTACACTAAATTAATGAATTAACATAAATCATAAAGATTATGTATTTAATTATAAAAACAAAATTATATCAATTTAATTATTGTAAGTAATTTACACATAATAATGCATAATGACTTTGAAAACAGTATAACTCAAAATAATAGAAAACAAAATTAACTGAATGAAGTACTACTGAATTCCAGGCACTTCTGTGACAGAACACAAATTTAAAATTCAATAAAATATTACCTTTTCTTAGAAAAAGTTTCTTAAGTCAGATTTTCCTTTCATGTTTTAAATGAAGTTTCTTCTAAAGAAGTCATTTTATTCACAGTTGCAAATTTCTTTTTAACACATACAATGTATACATGCTGTAATCAAACACCTGAAGGAGCTGGAATCTTATGAATACAGCCAGGGCAACAGTGTAGAGAATCATGAACAAAAACATCACAGTCCACACAGAAGACATTTTGGCACACAGCACAAACATAAACCTGTAGTGAAAAGAGAAAAGTGAATAAACAAAAGTAGTTTCCAAAAATTAATTACAGCACATCTAGATGACATTCAAGGTGTGCTTTGCTATTTTATATCTCTACCAATTTTTCCCACTACCTACTTTATTACTTCCAGTGTACTCTCTATTCTCAAATCTAAGGCTATTAATTTTTTCCCCAACACTATCCCTTAGAAATGAGGGAATGACTTTGTTTTTGAGTCTTTGAAGCCTGTTTTATTATAGTCCACTCTCAATTACTTCACTCTAAGAAACTATTTGGGAAAGACATATGAGCTTCATACCAGTGCTACTTTTGAAAGCTTAGCAAGACCACCTGATTGATTCAGTTGAAAAGAGAAGCCTTAAAATTTAACATAGATTTAATTATTCTTAGGGAATGACCTCACATTTGCAAAAGTTATATTTCCCTTTCAAGTAAACCTTTAAAAAATATATCAAATGACGCAGATAAGACAAATAATAAAATGAATGAATAAATAAATCTCAAACAACACAGACGATGACCTATTCCTAAAAATTCAAACAAGGCTCACACCTCATTTAAATTAAAAATTCAAATGAGCCTCAAATGTGGCTCACACCTGTAATCCCAGCACTTTGGGAAGCCAAGGCAGGCAGATTGCTTGAGCCTAGGAGTTCAAGACCAGCTGGCCAACATGGCGAAACCCAGTCTCTACTAAAAACACAAAAATTAGCCAGGCATAGTGGCAGACACCTGTAATCCCAGCTACCTGGGAGGCTGAGGCACAAGAATTGCTTGAACCTGGGAGACAGAAGTTGCAGTGAGCCAAGATCGCATCACTGCACTCCAGCCTGGGTGACAGAGCAAGAGTCTGTCTCAAAAAATAAAACCAAAAACCTCAAATGATTCAAAAAGTGGTTCCAGTAAAGATGAAGCTACTGATGTCAAATAGGTATTTAAAATTTAATAAAATTGTTTTATAAAATGTGACAGTGGAATAGCAATACTTGTAATTAATATTTTATATAACTAATATGGTTTTAAATATGAACATGTAACTAAAAAATTAACAGCTAGACAGTGATTCATATTATTTGCATCTATACAAGTTTATATATTAAAGTTGCCCCTCTTCAAAATTAAAAAAAAAAATTTCTCATTGGCATAATGGAAGAATCACCTATGATCTGTGGCCACCTTAAACAACATCAATGTGTTATCACGCAGCTTAAAGTATAATATGGCCAGGCGCAGTGGCTCATGCCTATAATCCCAGAACTTTGGGAAGCCAAGGCGGGTGGATCGTGAGGTCAGGAGTTTAAGACCAGCCTGGCCAAGATGGTGAAACCTCGTCTTTACTAAAAAAAACTACAAAAATTAGCCAGGCACGGTGGCAGGCACCTGTAATCCCAGCTACTCAGGAGGCTGAGGCAGGAGAATCGCTTCAACCCAGGCGGCAGAGATTGCAATGAGCCAAGATCATGCCACTGCACTTCAGCCTGGGTGATAGAGTGAGACTACATCTCAAAAAAAAAGTATATGAAGAAAATATTTTAAATACTTCCAGACTAAATGCAGTTTAGCTTGAAAACTAAAGGTAAATTATATGCTTTACAAGGGTGTACCAAAGTAGGCAAAACGATCAATGCGTTAAAAAAATGAAGAAAAAAAATTTTTAATAAAAAAATGTTTAAAAACGTTAAGTTACAAAATATATTTATAACAAAAATTAGGATGCAGAATAACAAAACTACTATTTAAACTATTTTGTTCCCATTTTACCTCCACCTATTATAATTATCTTTATAAGAAATAAACTGATATAAGCCCGGTCTTTAACAACCTGTTAAAAAACTTATAGCACCTTTTTTTCCAATATTTCTTGTATATTACTTAATATTTAGAAAGCCAATGAACTTACATGTTGGTCTTTCAATTCCCCCTGACATCCATAACAAAATCTGAAAAAAAAAAGTTTAAGAGTGTTTCTTAGAATTCACTCATTAAAATGGTTCAGCAAAATCTCAATAACTAGAATACTTTCATTAACAAGTAATTATTTTCAAACAAGACTTTCAAGAAAAAGAGTTAAGAAAACCCCTAGGCCAGGTGTGGTGGCTCATACCTATAATCCCAGCACTTTGGGAAGCTGAGGCAGGTGGATCACCTAAGGTCAGAGTTCAAGACCAGCCTGGCCAATATGGCAAAACCCCATCTCTATTAAAAATACAAACATTAGCTGAGCATGGCGGCAGGCACCTGTAATCCCAGCTATTCAGGAGGCTGAAGCAGGAGAATCACTTGAACCCAGGAGGCCGAGGTTGCAGTGAGCTGAGATCATATCACTGCACTCTAGCCTAGATGGCAGGAGCAAAACTCCATCTCAAAAAAGAAAAAAAAATAATTATTATTATTTATGTATTTATTTTTAAAAATTTTTTTAGTAGAGACAGGGTTTCACCATGTTGGCCAGGCTGATCTCGAACTCCTGACCTCAAGTAATCCACCTGCCTTGGCCTCCCAAAGTGCTGGGATTACAGGCGTGAGCCACTGCACCCGGCCAATAATTTTTTTTTTAAATCCACAGTATATACGAGGTAACCTGAGAGCCCAAAATTTAGTTTTATTTTCATTAAGGTTAAATGTGAACATGCTTTATTTTTCTTTTTTCTTTATTTTCAAGACAGGGTCTTGCTTTGTCTCAAAGGCTGAAGTGCAGAGGTGCTATCGCAGCTCACTGCAACCTCAAACTCCTGGGCTCAATTATCTTCCTGCCTCAGCCTCCTGAGTAGCCGGGACTATAGGCATGTATCCCCATCCCCGGCTAATTCTTTATTGAGACAGGGTCTTGCTTTATTGTCCAGGCTAACCTTGAACACCAGGGCCCAAGCAATCCTTCCACCTTGGCTTCCCAAAGTGCTAGGCTTACAGGCCTGAACCACCATGCCAAGTCAGAAGCACTTTCAAAACGTTTGTTCGATAGTCACTTATTCTAGTAAGCGCTACTTCGTGGTTCTTCACAGTTATTGGCTATGAACCTCCAACTATGAAAGAAGGGAATTTAATTCCCTTTCAACCATCTTGAACCAGTAATGCATAAATATGTAACTAATGTCATTCTCAATTATTTCTAGTTAAGTCTTCCTTTTGGATAGAACAATAATCAATGTTTAATTTACTATGCCTATAAAAATATTCTCAGCTAAGCCATAAATTTTCCCCTATTTAAAATGTTTTTTTCCTGGAAATACTGTGTTGCTATTCCCAAGGTTAGTTTCCTATGTAATTGACATTAATTCATTCCCAATCTTCTGACTAGTCTAACAGTCCTCTCAATATGTTCAAATACATCAGGAGTTCTGCAGTTTTCATCCTCTTGGTGATATCTCTCCTGGAGCACTCTGACTGTCTCCAAACTGTACTGTTCCCCATATGTGACACATAGGTATCATTCTGGGATTTCTCCTTACCATCATCCTAGGGTGTTCTTTAGCTTGTTTTGAATTAGATACCTATTACTAGATCCCATGTCATTCTCTTTCTCAGTTCCTCTGAATCACCTACCTCTTCCATACCTTCCCCAGAAAAATCTCTTTTTGAAACCTTATAAGTCTGAAAATGTCTTTATTCTACCTACACTTAATTTATAGCTTGGCTAGTTATATAAGTTGGTAACAATTTTCACTACAAACTTTGAAGGTGACTGCTCTGTCTCTGCATCCAGTGTT
Source organism: Cacajao melanocephalus (assembly GCA_963573385.1). Taxonomy (NCBI): domain Eukaryota; kingdom Metazoa; phylum Chordata; class Mammalia; order Primates; family Pitheciidae; genus Cacajao; species Cacajao melanocephalus. Next base: position 15,271 of record CAUYLG010055721.1, read on the forward strand.
GCTAATGAGAAGGCAAACAATTTTAATTCCAGATCCTTTGTAGGTGACCTAATTTTTCCTCTCTGGAAATGTTTAGAGTTAATAATTTATTGTGTATTCTGAAATTTCACAATTATGGGGCCTGTCTTCCTTCAATACATTAGGCACTTGGCAGTCCTTTTCTTTCATCTTTGTTGTAGAGATGAGGTCTTGGCGTGTTACCCAGGGTGCGCTGGAACTCCTGGCCTCAAGTGATCCCCCGGTCTCAGCCTCCCAAAGTGCAAGGATTACAGCTATGAGACATCCTACTCAGCCAATAGGCCCTTTCAATCTAGAAAGTTCTGTCCTTCAATAGAAAATTTCTTTGAACTATTTATTTGATGATTTTCTATCCTACATTTTATTTTTATTTCTTTGGCATATTATTCTCATATTGGACCTTCTGGATAAATTCACCAGTATTCTTATGTTTACTCTCCTATTTGAACCTCTTTATTTTACTCCTCTTGTATTTTCTGGAATATTTACTCAACTCTATCTTCCAATCCTTCTATAGTACTGGGTTTTTCATTTCTACTATACTTAACCTCAACCATAGCAAATAAATACCAAGCTTAAAACAATGAGACTTGGGGTTTTTTTGCCTGTGAGTTTTGACCAATATAAAAAAATTTCATAAAACCTAATGTTGGCTAAATGTGGGAAAACAATAAATAAAACTTTGAAGGACAACTTTACAATATCTATCAAAATTCACAAAACATATAAAACTCTTGACTCAGTAATTTTACTTCTAGGAATTTACCATGCATTTATACTCATATAAATGTCCAAAAACACAGATATCAGCATTATTTGTTAATAGCAAAAAAAAAAAAAAATCTTAAATATCCAACAGGGGCTGGGCACAGTGGCTCATGCCTGTATTCCTAGCACTTTGGGAGGCCAAGGTGGGCGAAATCATGAGGTCAAGAGTTCAAGACCAGTCTGGCCAATATGGTGAAACCCCATCTCTACTAAAAATACAAAAAATTAGCTGGGCACAGTGGCGGGCGCCTGTAATCCCAGCTACTGGGGAGGCTGAGGCAGGAGAATCGCTTCAGCCTGGGAGGCGGAGGTTGCAGTGAGCCGAGATCATGCCACTGCACTCCAGCTCTGGCGACAGAGCAAGACTCTGTCTCAAAAAAAAAAAAAAAATCCAACAGGAAGCAATTGGTTATATAAACCATAATTATCCATGAAATATGTAACACTTTTGAAAACATCATTGATCTAGATATGGTGATATTAAATTACTTCCAAATGATTTAAGTGTGAAAAGCAAGATGAATACATAATTGTCTGCTAGCCAGTAAGTGTTTAATGTGATTCCTAAATCCTGGATATTCTTAAAAGTAGTAAATCTTTGTTTTCTGAAAACTATTCTATAAAAGATTGACCCATCTCTATTTCAGACTTCATTTGTTGTATTTCACACAAATAGCACTCATAAAATACTTAAAGATTTTAGATAGATTATGTTATGCCAGATTATTTTATTTTTTAAGAGGTGGTGTCTCACTATGTTGCCTAGGCTAGTCTTCAACTCCTGACCTCAAGTAATCCTCCTACTTCAGCCTCCCAAAGTGCTAAATGAGCCTCTTATTTTCAGTAGTGTGCTAGGACTGGATTGTACTGGCTCAAGAGGATCAATTGTTAAATATATATTCAAGGATTTTGACAGCTGGTTGTTAACTGGTAGCTAAAAATTGGCCATGATAAGAGTATTAAAACCATGGAAATCAGCAAATACTACCAATCAGGGTTTTTTTTTTTCCTTTTCCTTCTGGAGAACTGATTTAATAGTATAATCATCACACTTATTTATACATAGGTGGGTTTAGGGAAATTATCTGGATTCTGGAGATTCAGATCTATTTTAACAATGAGTCATTTCAATCATAATCATGGCATTCTTCATCTCATCTTCCATATTAGAAGTACTCTTGTCCAAGTTAATAGGGTTATATTTTAAGGTAGCAACAATCTATTCAAACATTAGCTTACCACTTATAACAAATATAAATTAATCCAAACTGATATACCTTTCTCCGTTATATTCTTCTAGGGGAATTTCGTGAAAAGGATCCAAAGGAAACAAATGATGGTAAGACCGTGCCAAGTGAGGGGCAGACACCAAAGTAAGACCTGACACATTAAGCAGAGAGACACGTTTAGTAGTTCAAACCCATGAAGACAATGGCTAAAAAGCCAAAAGATGCAACTCAGGCAGAAAATTTTCAGTTTCTTTTAGGATGGCAGTTATTAATTTTACCTGTGGCTATAAAAGAAGATTGCAGATGGAATCTTAGTTCTGTTACTAAATATGTAACCAACCTATCTTGGTCTATTTGCTTATATATGTTATAAATGAAATAAAATTAGACAATTTATTAATTTAATTCTTCATTCTTATATTTATAAAGGCAAGAGACAGAAGAATGTCTACTAGATCTACTGCATTGCCTTTAAAGAATATATTTTTTTTCAGAAAAAGGATCAAGAAGCTAGAATACTACTTTTATACTTACAACAATTTAAAAAGTAACCTATTTCTTTTTGCACAGATTAAATCCAGAAACATATGAATAACAACATTTACATGCATTTTAGCAGCAATACAGATAAGAAGTCATTCAAGATTTACTGAATAATGAATAGTTGGTTTCTTACCACAGATTTTACATTCGACAGGTAGCTCACAGTACTTTGCCCGACACTGTGGGCAGAAATAGCCTCCTAATGTAAGCCCTGGCTCAGTATTGCCATCCAAATGCCTGTAGGGGGAAAAAGGTAATATATAAAGATCTGAGAAGTTAGAGCAGGAAAGCACACTATCTTCATCTTAAAATTGTGACACTATTTAAAAATCTATTTAAAAGTCTGTATTTTTGGCCAGGTGCAGTGGCTCACACCTGTAATCCCAACACTTTGGAAAGCCAAGGCAGGCGGATCACCAGAGGTCAGGAGTTCGAGACCAGCCTGGCCAACATAGTAAAACCCTGTCTCTACTAAAAATACAAAAACAAAAAAAATTAGCCAGGTGCAGTGGTGCGCACCTGTAATCCCAGCTACTTGGGAGGCTGTGGCAAGGGAATCGCTTGAACCTGGGAGGTGGAGGTTGCAGTGAGCTGAGATCACACCACTGCACTCCAGCCCGGGCGACAATGCAACACTCCATCTCAAAAAAAAGAAAAATACAAAAATTAGTCAGGGGCCTGTAATCCCAGCTACTTGGGAGGCTGAAGCAGGAGAACTGCTTGAACCCAGGAGGCAAACATTGCAGTGAGTTGAGATTGCACCACTGCACTCCAGCCTGGGTTACAAGGGCAAAAACTCCATCTCAAAAAAAAAAGTCTATATTTTAAAAAACTGTTTAACTTTTTGAAGAAATGGGGAATCACTATGTTGACCAGGCTGGTCTTGAACTCCTAGCCTCAATTGATCCACCTGCCTCAGCTTCTTAAAGTGCTGGGATTATAGGTGTGAGCCACCATACCTGGCCTAAAAGTCTATTTTAAAATCTGTGAGTATGTCTTATAGCTCAATTATGCTACATTCATTTTTCCCGGTGTCTTCATTATTATTATTTTTGAGACAAAGTCTCACTCCTGCCCAAGTTGGAGTGCAGTGGCACAATCTCGACCCACTGCAACCTCTGCCTCCTGGGTTAAAGCAATTCTCGTATCTCAAGCTTCATGAGTAGCTGGGATTACAGGCATGTGCCACCACGCACAGCTAATTTTTGTATTTTTAGTAGAGACAGGGTTTCACCATGTTGGCCAGGCTGGTCTCAAATTCCCGGTCTCAAGTGATCTGCCTGCCTCGGCCTCCCAAAGTGCTGGGATTACATATGTGAGCCACTGCACTCAGCCCTTCTCTTTATTTTTACGTTTCTATTACTATCCTTGAATTCACTAATTTTTTTCTTCCGTAGTGTCTAATCTGCTGTTAATCCCATCCAATGTATTCTTCATTTAAAACACTGTACTCTTCATCACTAGAAGTTTGACTTGGGTCTGTTTTATACCTTCCATATCTCTTCTTACCATTCTCATGTTCTCTAATTTCCTGAACAAACAGAGTATATTTATAATTATTGTCTTAACACATCTTTGTCCACTAATTTTTTTTTTTTTTTGAGACAGAGTCTTGCTCTGTCACCCAGGCTGGAGTACAATGGCATGATCTTGGCTTACTTGCAACCTCTACCTCCTGGGTACAAGCAATTCTTATATCTCAGCCTCCTGAGTAGCTGAGATTACAGGTGTATACCACCACAACTAATTTTTTTATTTTTAGTAGTGATGGTTTTCCTTATGTTAGCTATGCTGGTCTTGAACTCCTGGGCTCAAGTGATCCACCCACCTGAGCCTTCCAAAGTGCTAGGATTACAGGCATGAGCTACTGTGCCTAACCTTTTATCTATGAATTCTATCAACTGGGTTATTTCTGGGTATGTTTCCATTCTGTGATTTTTCTCTGTTTTATAGATCAGATTTTTCTTTTCATCCCTGCTAATTTCTGATTAGCTGACAGACATTGTGAATTTTGCTTTGTTTTGGGTGCTGGATTTTTTAAATTCCCTTAAATATTTAAGGGTTTGTTCTAGAATATACTCCAGTAACTTGGAAACAGTTTAATCTGTTCAAAACTTGCTTTTAAGCTTTGTTAGGCTGGTCCAGAATAGCCGTTAATCTAGAATTTTCTTTTTTTTTTTTTTTTTTTTCTTTTTGGCCTCTGGTTCCAGTTCTTGTGATAGGATTAATTTGATCCCATTACTGGGACTCTATCCAATGCCTGTCATGTTAAGGGGTCTTTCCATACAGACTGGGGAGAACATGAATCTTCCTGTGTGAGCTCTGGGAATTGTTCTGTCTGCTGCTTTCCAGTGATTCTTTCCCTGACTTCCAGTAGTCTCCTCACACAAATGTGATCAACACTCAGCTGCTGACTCATGAGCAAGTCTCTGCAGATCCCCAGAGAGTTCTCTGTGCAGATCTTTCCTCTTCAGTACTCTGACCTGCAAAATTATCGCCATCTCAGCCTCCTTGAAAGATGAACTTTGTTTCTTCAACTCAACATCTCTAGGCTCTCTCTGTCTGCAGCCTGGAAATTCCATTGAGGTGGTAAGCTGGAGCGCTCTTAGGGCTCATCTGTTTCCTTTCTTTCATCGATCACTATCGTCAATGCCTGTTGTCCAGTGTCTGAAAACCACTGTTTTATATGTTTTGTCTACTTTTTTTGACAGGAAGGTAAATGTAGTCCCTGTTACATCTTTTTGGCTGGAGGCAGAAATCTTGTTTGTGATTTTTAAGAATTACTCTCTTAAATTTAATTTTGTTTTATAATTATGTAAAATATAAAGCTCTAAAGTTAAAACAAGGTATATAGCAGGCCAGGAGTGGTGGCTCACACCTGTAATCCCAGCACTTTGGGAGGCCAAGGGTGGTGGAGTGCCGGAGCTCAGGAGTTCACAATCAGCCTGGGCAACTCAGTGAAACCCCAATTCTACTAAAATACAAAAAAAAAATGAGCCGGGTGTGAAGGCACGTGCCTGCAGTCCCAGCTACTCGGGAGGCTGAGGCAAGAGAATCACTTCAACCCGGGAGGCGGTGGTTGTTGTGAGCCAAGATCATGCCACTGCCCTGCCTGAGCAACAAAGCAAGAATCCTCTAAAAAAAAAAAAAAAAAAAACTCAACAACAAAAAACAAGGTACAGTAATATTCTATATAACATTTTGGTCAATGATGGACCACATATATGACAGTGGTCCCATAAGATAATACCATATTTTTATTGCACCTTTTGTGTGTTTAGTTACATAAATACTAAGTGTTGTATTGCAACTGCCTACGCTATTCAGCATGCAATATGCTGTATAGGTGTGCAGGCTAGGAGCAATAGCTATACCATAAAACTGAGATGTATAGTAGCCTGCACTATCTAGGTATGCACCCTGTGATGTTTGCACAATGATTGTATCACCTAACGATGCATTTTTCAGAACGAATACCTGTCATTAAGTGATGCATTCAAAAAAGTCTAGGGTCTATCCCTTTGCTTTTCCCTACACACTCCTGGAGGTAAACATTAAAAAAAAAAGTTCTCAGCCGGGCGTGGTGGTTCACGCCTGTAATCCAAGCACTTTGGAGGCCAAGGTGGGCGGATCACCTGAGGTCAGGAGTTCAAGACCAGCTTGACCAACATGGTGAAACCCCATCTTTATTTAAAAATAAAAATAAAAGTTCTCCTCCACCCCCTTTTAAAATTTGTATTATTTCCATACTATTGTTTTTATTATTAACATAAACAAGTATATATATCCACTTACATCTCTACTTTCTTCTTAGGTGATTAGTAGCATACGACAAAATTCTCTTAAACTTACTATTTTACTTAGTAATAAGATCATTCCATAGACATATATATAGTCTTCATTGCCTAGCTTTTGAATTTATAACTTAAAAGAAGGAATTAAAAATGTAAAAACATTATCACTAATAATTTCAAGATCTTTACTTACGCCATGCTGAAAGAGGGTTTTGCATCCTGGTCAGATAAAGAAGCAATGGTGTGCTGAGGAAATCCTTCATAGAAGAAAAGGTATTACTTTCTTTTTCCAAGCAAAGAGCAGAATTCTAGGACTAAGAACCTAAAAATGTTCTTATCAAAAAGCCAACGAGGTTGTACAAAATATCACTTTCCTGCCTCTTAGATAAGCTTATTATAGCATGATGAAACTGACCAATTCCAAGCTACAAGAAAACACAGAGGAAATGGGGGAAAGACCTATCTATACGTATGACTTCAGATTCTGAAGTTCATATATATGTTTTCTTTTCTTTTCTTTTCTTTTTTTTTTTTTTGAGATGGAGTCTTGCATCAGTTGACTGAGAAAGGGTTAATATTCCTAAAGGACTCTAACAAATAAATTATAAATTTAAATAACTTTAAAATGGGATAAGAAAATATATCAGTAAATCAAAAAGATTAGCCGACATCATACCCAAAATGTATTGAATGTTTACATCAAGCATTATTCTAAATGCTTCATCTGTATTAACTCAATCCTTGCAAGACACAATAAAGTAGATACTTACTGACATCATTAAACACATGAGAAGACAGTGGAAAAGAGAGGTCGACTAGCAATACAAAAGGCCAAAAACAAAGTAGAGAAGCATTCTACTTCACTGACATTTTTAAAAATATATATTAAATAAGGAAATTCTTTTTCTATTTAAAAGTTATACCTTTTTTCAATATAAATGTAATAAATTTTAATTGCAGCATTTTTGTAAAATAGAAGAAAAAAATTTTTTTTTTGAGAAGGAGTCTTGCTCTGTCGCCAGGCTGGAGTGCGGTGGCGCGATCTCAGCTCACTGCAACCTCTACCTCCCTAGTTCAAGTAATTCTGCCTCAGCCTCCTGAGTAGCTGGGATCACAGGCACACACCACCACACCCAGCTAATATTTGTATTTATAGTAGAGATGGCGTTTCACCATGTTGGCCAGGATGGTCTCGATCTCCTGACCTCGTGATCCACCCACCTAGGCCTCCCAAAGTGCTGGGATTACAGGCGTGAGCCACCGCACCCAGCCGAAAATAAAATTTTTAAAAAGTGCTCCAAAACCAATCATTTCCCCTCCTTTGAGCAATCTGGTGTACTTCCCTGCAAGCTTTGTCTTTGCACAGTTTGTATTACACAGCTTTATCAGATTAGGTACAGAGGATTTTGTAACTTATTTTACTTTTCTTTTTTTTTTTGAGACAGAGTCTTGCTCTGTCGCCCAGACTGGAGTAAAGTGGCGTGATCTCAGCTCACCGCAAACTCCACCTCCTGAGTTCAACAATTCTCCTGCCTCAGCCTCCCAAGTAGCTGGGACTACAGATGCTCGCCACCAGGCCCTACTATTTTTGGTATTTTTAGTAGAGATGGGGTTTCGCCATGTTGGCCAGGGTGGTCTCAAACTCCTGATCTGAGGTGATCCACCCGCCTTGGCCTCCCAAAGTGCTCAGAGTACAGGCATGAGCCACTGCATCCGGCCTTTGTAGCTTATTTTAAAATTTTTTTAATGTAAGTATTTTTCTATAAACACAGTTTATACCTTTCTAGCCTTAAAAATAAAGCCAACAGTGTCCTCTGGGTGACAAGACTACTGGTAGTTTTAATACGTTTGCTTTTTTTCTTTTTTACTTCTCTGTGCTTTCCAAAATTGCTTCAACAAGCATATTTTTTCCTACAAAAATTCTTAAATGTTAAAATAACTTGTGCAAGAACAAAAATAGCATAGTTTGAGCCAAGAGATATATTTTTAAAAAAACATAAGAACACTTACCCATACGAATAAGCGAGCATTCAGAACTTGAGCTTGCAGGAGGAGGACTAACATGATGTGTGAGTAATTCTTTGTAATGGCTTTCATCTAAAATAACATGGTATGTGCCTAACAAGATGCAAAGAAAAAGAAAAAAAACAGCTTCATAGACATAATGAAGTATACAGTCTATGTAATTCTTGTAAAAGTTTTATCATCTGAAAATGTAAATTTTCAAAATAATAATTTTAGTTAAATCATCACTTTTAAAACCTTATTTAAATAATATATCTAAATCAACTTCTCTAGGAATAACTGTAATTACAATTTATTATTATTACGATTATTATTTTAACATATAAATAGAGACGGGTCTCAGTATGGTAACCAAACTGATCTCAAACTTCTGGGCTCAAGTGATTCTCCTGCCTTGGCCTACCAAAGTGTTGGGATTACAGGCATGAGCCACCATGCCTGGCCTGTAATTACAATTTAATTAAAGACAAGTTATAAAATCTCTATAAAGTAAAACATACAGTAAAACTTCCAGTTTTCCACGAGTTATAAATACTTCCTCTAAATACTGACATAAGTACTGAAAACTCTGCATTTTGAGATGATTTCTTATAGAATTAATTACATATTTAAGATGACTGACCATATGTTAGACTACTTTAAGTTTAATAGCTCACAACAGATTAAAACATCCTAATTTAATTAATAAATTATTTCCTACACAGCAATTATGAGTAAATATTAAAGATATTAGATATATACCACCAGTTTCACGAGCAAGTACAGTGCAAACGCGAACCTCTGCAGACAATCCAATAACAGACACTCTAATTTTAGCTGCCTTTAGGGTCTTCATAAAATCCAAGTAGATAGAGATAGTTTTAGGAAAGAAGAAAAACATTTAAGAATTAATGTATTTGAAAAATAAAGAATACTATGAAAACTAGTGATAAATTCACTACGTCTACCACAAAGATGGCTCACACACACACAAAATATATATATAAAATTGCTACAGAATTCTCTTTAGAGTTGTAACTCTGGTTTTGATTTTTTGGTCTACCTTGATTAGATCATAAATATTAGATGGATCACAAGTTGTAAGGCTGCTGAAGATGATTAGTACTTCTCGACTTGTATGTCCGGGCATGTGTCTTAAAAGAAAGATAAAACACACTCCAATTAGGTACAACAAATTACACTACCAAAAAATTTACCCAGAAAGAATAGTATACCTACGATTACACATTTAGGCTACAGAATACCTCATTTGTTTCAACAATGCAAGGAAAGGTTGTAAGCATATTTTAAATACTTTAATGTCAATTTTTCTAAAATTAGCTATGTACTTCAAAAAATTATTAATTGATTCATTTAATAAACATTTACTGAGCACTCTCAAGTTCTGGCGATAGAGTGATTAAACAAGGTTCCCAACATCATGAAGCTTACATTTTAGTAGGTTTGTTTCATACAAAGTCTAAAGTATACACTAAGAAATACAACAACATCATATGGATAAACTTTAAACTAAAATGTGGCAATATCACACGGATCAGCTTTAAAGTGTATAAATGTGGCTTAAAAATAGTAACACACACTTCTTTCTCAAACACTATATAGTAGTCCCCTCTTACCTGCAGAGGATACATTCCAAGACCCCCAATGGATACCTGAAATCAAGGATAGTACTGACCCTTATATATAGTCATCCTTCGGTATCCTTGGGGGATTGATTTCAGGCCCTCCTATGGATACCAAAATCTGCAGATGCTCAAGTCCCAGATACAAAACGGTGTAGTAGGCCGGGCATGGTGGCTCACACCTGTAATCCCAGCAGTTTGGGAGGCTGAGGTGGGCGGATCACTTGAGGTCAAGAGTTCCAGACCAGCCTGACCAACATGGAGAAACCCCTTCCCTAGTAATAATACAAAAGCTAGCTGGGCATGGTGGCACATGCCTGTAATCCCAGCTGCTCAAGAGGCTAAGGCATGAGAATTGCTTGAACCCGGGAGGCAGAGGTTGTGGTGGGTGAGCCGAGATTGTGCCATTGCACTCCAGCCTGGGCAACAAGAGCAAGACTCCGGTTGAAAAAAAAAAAAGGTGTAGTATTTGCATATAACCTATGCACATCCTCCCATATATTTTAAGTCCTCTCTAGATTATTGAGAACACCTAATACAATGTATGCTATGTAAATAATTGTTATCCTCTATCATCCAGGGAATAATGACAAGAAAAAAATATCTATTTGTTCAGTACAGGTACAATTTTTTTCAAAATATTTTTGGTGTGTAGTTAATTGAATTCACAGAAGCAGAACCCAGGATTTGGAGGGCTGACTATACCATGTTTTTCCCTATACAGGCATACCTTGGAGATACTGCAGGGCTGGTTCCAGACCACAGCAATAAAGCAAATATCACAATAAATATTTGCAATAAAGTAAGTTGCATGAACTTTCAGGTTTCCTAGTATATACAAAAGTTCTGTTTACACTATACTGTAGTCTAATAAGTGTGCAACAGCATTATATGTTAAAAAAAACACACATACCTTAATTAAAATTGCTTTATTGCTAAAAATGCTAAAAATCAACTGAGCCTTCAGTGAATAATATCTTTTTGTTGGTGGGGGGGTCTTGCCTTGATGTTGATGGCCACTGACTGACCAGAGTGATACTTTCTGAAGGTTGAGATGGCTGTGGCAATTTCTTAAAATAAGACAAAGTAGTTTGCCACATGGGTCAACTCTTCCTTTTATGAAAGATTTCTCTATGGCATGTAATGCTGTTTGATAGCATTTTATTCACAATAGTACCTTTCATTCCTCCGAAACCCCACTGATGCTTTATCAACTAAGTTTATGGGATATTCTTTTTTTTTTTTTTTTTTTTTTTGTGAGACGGACTCTTGTTCTGTAACCCAGGCTGGATTGCAGTGGCAGGATCTTGGCACACTGCAACCACTGCCACCCAGGTTCAATCGATTCTCCTGCCTCAGCCTCCTGAGTAGCTGGGATTACAGGCGCATGCCACCGTGCCCAGCTAATTTTTGTATTTTTAGTAGAGACGAGGTTTCAACATC